>JAVIWC010007458.1:0-75633 GCA_031894815.1 Creontiades dilutus
CGGCCCTGAGGTTGAGGTTAACTCTCCAGCAGGCAGCATTCGAAGGACTGACGGGCATGGTGACCGTACGACGAGCCGTAAAAGAATACATAGATTTCCCCTGGGACCGTCTGGCCGCCATCCCCGGTTATGCGGGGGAAATGAATCAGTTCCAACAATGCCTCACCATAGCAGGGAATGACCCCTACTATGGCTTCAACCGGGACCTCTCCAATGTCGCTATCAAAAAATATTGGAACCTTGCGTCATTCTGTGCGACACTTCTCAACAAGGTTGCGGGAGATACGAACATCTTGCGAGCCAGATGTTTCAAGACTAACTATCAGTTGAAAAACCAGACTGATCGCTTGATCGAAGACTACGTCAACGGGGCACGCGCTGGAAATTTAGAACGAGAGGCTATACAAACCTTTATTAGGGTAACAGCAGAGTAGCGCAGTGGAAGCGTGCTGGGCCCATAACCCAGAGGTCCGTGGATCGTAACCACGCTCTGCTACCATGTAATACTTGAAAGGAATTGTTATATCAATTCTACCTTTACTTGAAAATGTGGCTGAGGGCGAGCGGTTCCAAATATGGATGCCGAACAAGTACGGTGAGGAGTTGAGGAATGAAGTTGGAACCTATAGAGGTATTTAATTTAATAAAAATATTATATGTAGGTATATATTTTTATTTATTTATTTTTTTTTTAGGGACATCAATGCTATATAAATAGGATTGTGTATTAATTTTTTAATGAATATATAGGTAATACATGGTACCCAATTTCTTTTTAGACGTATGTAACAGTTTGGTACAAAGGTGAATAGTTGAACAATTGCATCATGAATAACGAGTGCACAGGCTGATGTTGAAGGCTGTATAAAATTAATCATAATTTTAATTCATTTTTTTAGATGTCAAACATCATTCTCTTTTGGAAATGTATCATGTTATATTTTTCAATAATGGAAATGAAGTCCATCGTTTCTCGAATTAATCATAATTTTAATTCATTTTTTTTAGATGTCAAACATCATTCTTTTTTGGAAATGCATCATGTTATATTTTTCAATAATGGAAATGAAGTCCATCGTTTTGCTCGAATTAATCATAATTTTAATTTATTTTTTAGATGTCAAACATCATAGAAAAATTGAATTCCAAAAACGGTAGGAAACCTCAATTGCCTACCATAAGGATGATGGATTTGAAAGAAAAGGTCGATTATGAAATAACTGACATACAGTTGCTAAGCACTCAGTACGGGGAAAGAGTTCTTTGTACTGCCAAAAATGTGGCTGAGGGCGAGCGGTTCCAAATATGGATGCCGAACAAGTACGGTGAGGAGTTGAGGAATGAAGTTGGAACCTATAGAGGTATTTAATTTAATAAAAATATTATATGTATATATTTTTTATTAGTTACATCAATGCTATAAAAATAGGATTGTGTATTAATTTTTTAATGAATATGTAGGTAATACATGGTACCCAATTTCTTTTTAGACGTATGTAACAGTTTGGTACAAAGGTGAATAGTTGAACAATTTATCATGAATAACGAGTGCACAGGCTGATGTTGAAGGCTGTATAAAATTAATCATAATTTTAATTCATTTTTTAGATGTCAAACATCATTCTCTTTTGGAAATGCATCATGTTATATTTTTCAATAAAGGAAATGAAGTCCATCGTTTTGCTCAAATTAATCATAATTTTAATTCATTTTTTTTTAGATGTCAAACATCATTCTCTTTTGGAAATGCATCATGTTATATTTTTCAATAATGGAAATGAAGTCCATCGTTTTGCTCGAATTAATCATAATTTTAATTTATTTTTTTAGATGTCAAACATCATAGAAAAATTGAATTCCAAAAACGGTAGGAAACCTCAATTGCCTACCATAAGGATGATGGATTTGAAAGAAAAGGTCGATTATGAAATAACTGACATACAGTTGCTAAGCACTCAGTACGGGGAAAGAGTTCTTTGTACTGCCAAAAATGTGGCTGAGGGCGAGCGGTTCCAAATATGGATGCCGAACAAGTACGGTGAGGAGTCGAGGAATGAAGTTGGAACCTATAGAGGTATTTAATTTAATAAAAATATTATATGTATATGTGGGGAGACAACACTAAACCCACCACCAATACACAATGCCCGTCATCTGATGTGCCGGGTATAGAAAGGGAAGGAGGAGGAGAAGAAGAAGAAGAAGGGACAACGACAAAAAGGTTAGGAGTGGTTGGAGGTTGAGGTGGTTGAGGGTGGTTGAGGTTGGATGACGTTTTTACGCGGCAGTGTGCTTGTGCCTTGTTTAAAGTCTATACTTAAAACTGTTCTTTTCATTCCTAATTATTATAAAAAGTTCTTTATTCGTCTTTCTTTACAATGGACCCGTCAACATCAGAAGTGGGATCGGAGAAATCCAAGCCCACAACTGAAGAGAAAAACGCGTCAAGTTTGTTAACCCACGAAGGACTAGCGTGACGCATACGTCACACTCGTCCTGTTCCAACAAAACACAGTTACTGACGATGCTCTTTGGACTTTGTCCTCAAGAACCTCCTAACATGTCCCCAAGGGTCTTCTCCGTTCAGTCCAGTGCCCCCTTTCCCTCGAGTTGGTATTATTTCCTTGAATCAGCCTTTCTGAGTGTGCGCAGTTTTCAACATGGATCCAGAATTATGGTAAGTGTAATAAATGGTTATTTTTTTGATAAATTATGCTTTTCGTTCCGGGTTTTCCATGAGGGATAGTTTATGAAGCTATGACAACAGTTTATTCATACCAAGTAGTGTATTTTGATACCTCAATCGAACGAAAAATCGCCCGTTACAAATATGTTACGCTCGTCCTCAACAGGCAGGGGTTTTATTAGAAATAGATCATTGATGAAGTATGATTCTTTTCAGTGAATTCATTTATTTTTTGGCAATATTCATTCAGTTATGACTCTTTCTACTGATTTCCATTATTTTAATTCTCAGGGAGAATTTTGAACTAACGAGATGGACTTACTGTGGCGGAGATAGCTCAAATGCTTGAAGAAGAAATTGAAGGGATTATTGATGGAGATGAAAGCCAGCCCGAAATTGAAATTGATAGAATTTTCATCGCTCCTCCAGAAGCCAATTATTTGACAGATGAGGATAGTGGGGACGAGGATGGTGGAGGTCTTTTAGACAATCTCAATCACAACCAACTGGTGAGTGAGGCTCGTTTCGGACGCATAATCACCTCATCGAAGCCGTTTTATCTAAACTGGGCGGAAAAAGTCAAAACTTGAATTCAAGAGGGAGATTGTTCAAACATATTTGAGGAACAACAAAACACCTTACAAATGCAGCCGCTTTTCTGCTGGTGGTACAGCTCAGAAAGGAAAAAGATATAATCGAGTCCCTGAAGACGTCAGATACGATGGAAGAGACCACCTATTGACTCCTACAGAGAAAAGAAGGCGATGCGCTAACGAGGGGTGCACTAGAGCCAACTCCACTTTGTGTCTACACATGGCCAACTTGGCTTATGTGTACATTGTAATGTGGAATTCCATACAAAAAAGTGAGAATAATTCTTTTTATTTCGTGAGAAAAGAACTTACAACTTCTAAAAATGCGTAATTTTGTTGTAATACTGCATTTATAATTGTGTTTGATATGTCTTATTTTGTTTGGTAAACACCCATGACTTTGATATTAGTTCTTCAAAACTATTTTTATTCAAATAAAGCGTTAGCATACTGAGTTGAATAGCAAATTTTATCCAATCTGGTCTTCCTTCGTCATCTGAAAGGAACCCCTATAAGGACTAGCGTGACATATACGTCACACCCTGTTTTGGGTACTGTGGTGGGGGGTGGATTTTTTAAAACATTTTTTGTGAGTTCTAATATGACTAGTGAGTGATATTCTAGCGACATTTATCATTTTTGAAGTAATTTTTTTTTCTTCGTCCTTGGAATCATCTTTGAAATGGAGTTTTTGAGGGGGGTGGCCCCTGTTGGACTCTGAAATCTGTTGATGGTCTGTTAATTCGTATCACAAAGTACTCACCTATTTCAGGCAAAAAATATATACCACTACCTAAAGCGCTTAGTAAAAAACGGGCTTGCATCGTTAACATTAAAAATGATGATAACTTTTGCTTCAAGTACTGCGTTCCCTCACAACAGCTAATAAATAATTCGAATCAGAAAATGCGATTAAACTATCTTTCCAAGCCTTCAACGTACTTCAATTTGACTCATAATTTTAATTTTGGTTCAATGTCGTTTCCTCCAAACATGAAAGATATCAGAAAATTTGAGCAATACAATGATATTAGCATTAATATTTATGCTCTCGATGAAAAAGATAATATTTACCCACTAAACATTTCAAATGTTGTAAAAAACAACATTTAAATTTGCTTCTTTTACAAAAACATGACGAATCCCATTATTGTTTCATCAAAGATCTAGAACGGTTGGTAATGAACCAATTACCAAATAATCATAAAGGTCAAATAATGTGTAAACGCTGTTTTAAATGCTACCCGACACACTATACCTCTAAAAAAGGAAAATCTGCCTATGAAAGGTTAGATGACCATCTTCAGTTTTGCAACAAATTTCAACCATGTCGTTATGAATTCCCCGATGAGACTCACCAATTCGAAAACTTTCAGTTCATGACTAAAGTACCATTTGTCATATATGCGGATATGGAATGTTGTCTTTCCCCCATAGACCGTCAATCTCAAAAAAAAAAAAAAAAAATGGTTATGAGAGCAAGTTTATTAAAACTAAGTTTGAATACGAGGCTGAGCATGCGCCGACATGTATCGGCTTTCATCTTAAATCATATTATCCCCAACACCTGAACGATCAAACCTTCATTTTAAAGGGGAAAAAATGTATTGACAAAATTATTGTTGAAACTTGAAGAGGTGGCCCAAAGAGCACTCCTTCTCAGAAAAGGTGTTTACCCGCACAACTACATAACAGGTAGATTGAAACTGAAAGATACTTCATTACCTAGCAAAGATGATTTTTTCAATAGGATTACAAACGAACATATATCAAACTCAGACTATGAACATGCTCAAAATGTCTGGTCCGTTTTTCGTATAAATAACTTGTTGGAATATACTCTTCTGTATCTTAAATCAGACATCATTTTGCTATGTGAGGTTTTCGAGTTGTTTAGGGTGTTAAGTTTAAACCAATATGGCTTAGATCCTGCATGGGCTTATACAGCACCTGGTTTTGCCTGGCAAGTAATGTTGAAAATGACTGATATTCGATTATCTATCCTAAAGGATATTGATTTGGTCCAGTTTATTGAGAGTGGGATACGCGGGGGAATAACGCAGAGCATCAAGCGTCTCGTAAAATCGAACAATCCTCATTTGCCTGAATCTTATGACTCAGACCAAAAACATTCATGGATATTTTATGGTGACATAAATAATCTATATGGTTACGCCATGTGTAAACACTTGCCATACGATGAATTCAGGTGGCTATCCAGTGAAGAGATAAGCCAATTGAATGTTTTAGCGCTTGAACATGATGCTGATTATGGTTTTATCCTAGACGTTAAAATTTCATACCCAAAGCATTTACATGACTTACATAATGAAATGCCCTTCTTGCCTGAAAAGAAGAAGCCTCCGGGCGCTAAATTTGAAAAGCTTGTGCTGGATTTAACTAATAAAGAGCACTATGTTTGCCATTATGTTATCTTGAAACAGGCACTCAAAGCCGGTTTAATACTTGAAAAAATTCACCGTGCCGTAACATTCAAACAAAGTAATTGGCTTTCAAAGTATATAAATTTCAACACTGAGCTCAGAAAGCGAGCTAAATCTGATTTTGAGAAAGATTTTTACAAGCTCCTGAATAATGCAGTTTTTGGCAAAACCATGGAATCTGTGCGAAATCATTAGATTTACGGATGGTCACTACTAATTATTAAAACTCGTGCAAAAGACAAATTTCACGGATCGATATTATTATTATGATAATTTGATAGGTGTTGTGATGGAGCGTGAAAAAATTGTATTCAACAAACCAATATATGTAGGTTTTACAGTACTTGAACTGTCAAAATCCCTAGTATATGATGTACATTATAAAAACATGTTACCTAAATATGGTTCGGAGTGTATAAATCTTTGCTATCAGGATACAGATTCATTTATTTATGAGATTTATACCGAAGACTTGTATGAAGATTTTAAGAGCATGTCCGACCTTTTAGATCTATCAGATTATCCAAAAACTCACAAATGTTTTTCCGATAAAAATAAAAAAGCTCTAGGTTTTCTTAAAGATGAGACGGCTGGAATACCGATTAAAGAATTTGTAGCTCTACGACCCAAAATGTATTCGCTACTCTATGGAGATATTTGCAAGAAAAAAGTCAAAGGTGTTAAAAAATCGGTTATAAAAAATCATCTAACGTTTAACAATTTTTTAGACGTTTTATATAATAGGAAAATTCTGAGTACTTCCATGTACTCTCATATTCAATCAAAAAAACATAGAGTTTTCACACTATCTTCAAAGAAAACTGCGCTATCATATGATGATGATAAGCGATTCATATGCAAAAACAATATTGACACAATGGCTTGGGGTCATTGGCGATTGAGAGAGGGGGAGGGGGTGGAGGATGGTCTTTGATGGTTCTCTGATGAAATGTATTCGCGGTAGTACTCTCCGTTCAACTTTTGTGCTGTCAAGTTCAAACCAGTAGAATCATGTCTAGTGCCGAGTTTTACCATTTTGTAACAAGTTATCCTCTGACAAAGTCAAGATCCAAAATGTTAGAAGTTTGTCTGCATCCACAAACCCTGGAAGTAGTGATCGTTATTCGCATCAAGAAGGATAATTTGACATTGTCATTAACTACATCATGTTTCACAGTATTCCAAAAGTTTCTGTCAACTGTATTTGAGCACCCATTTACAACAGCTTGTGTAGAAACAGTGTCATCCGACGAGCATGTGGAATTAGTTAAGAAGAATCATATAAAATTTGTCATCATTGTCAATTCCAAAATTCCAAAATAAGGTACTGAGGAGTATTGTGAATGCTCCATGGTACATTCGTAATGATGACCTCCACAAGGACCTCCAAATCGAAAAAGTCACCGATGTCATTAAAAGATACGCAAGGAACTACGAAAAGAGGCTTCTTGCTCATACCAACCCACAAGCCATTAGGCTTCTCGACAACTCCCAAGTAAACCGACGCCTGAAAAGGACCAAACCATTGGACCTTGGATGCTGATGTGAAGCTGAAATGTGGTGTATTGTCAATGGACTAACACTCGTAAAATATTGCGGAATTTATGTGAAGTAAATATCTAGATAGTTGCCTGTATATTACCTCAGTTGTAACTAGTTGATATATTAACAAATAAACGCTCTATTAAAAAAAAAATCATTGTCAATCAAGCAAGAAATCTGCGCGAGAAACATCTCGAACTAGATATCGCGGTAAGTGTGGTTTGATAACATCCGTACATATGTATATATAAGAATTTGTTCCCTCACACAGTTACTAATTTCAAGATTGACGGCATTACAGGTCTCTATCAAGTTTCGTCTTTGTAAGTAATCAGCACTTAAGACATTTTTCCATCGATATGCATCTTCTCATTAATAACGTACGCTATGGCTCATTCGACAAACAAACTTCTAAATATAATCCATTCACTTTGAAAAAACTCTCCGCCGTTAAAATTTCCCGACACATTGAATACCGTCACCAAATTTTCTCTTTAGATCTTCCACAGACATTAATAGACTTAATGCCAATTTGGCTCAAATACATGTGTACAAACTCCTATGATCCTACATTGCAGTGTTTATACTGCGAGGAAGGCATTAATCCGAACTATTTCACCAGATCAGACTTCTTTTTCCTCTTACACATGAAATACGACGATGATTACATCCCACAATTCTTTGACGACTTAGTAAACAATGAAATGCGCGTTACAGTGAAAACAAGTTATTTCTTTCTTGACACTTTCTATGCTCTAGAACATGTGAATAAAGAACGTTACTGTCACTCTTGTTACACACTTGTTTCATGGGCTTTAGCGAAGAGATCTAAAAAGGAAGTTAGGCGTATTACTCAAGTTGTAGGGGATTGGAAAGTAATGCATATAGATCGGTGGAAAAATTTCTTTTACGATAGGAGGAACTGGTGCGTGAACTGTGTGTTCACCCCACTGTTCGATTTCTACCATCCCGATGAAATGTATCAAAATCTGTCAGATGTTGAATCGGAATGAATTTTTATTGATTTTTTTTCTAAAATTTTAAATACCTGTAATTCCGTTAAACTTTGAAACTGGACATAATTTTTCTTTAATTGTTTCTAGAATCTAAGCGTCAAATAAATCTTCTTTCTTCAAAGCTGGTGAGTACACATGTTTTTGTTTACTTTTATTTCATTTTACATTGAAGGGGAAATGAAGAGGGTTTTTTCCACTTATTCCTCTCTCGTATTACCATTGTTTTCTTCTTTATTTTTTAGAAATGGCATCAAGTTTATTGAAAAAATTGAAAGAGAGCTCAGTCAAGCACTATATGAATATTCGGGACCTTGAAGTAGGGGTCGAATACGTTATTCAAAAATTGGAGGAAACTGAAGGTCAATTTGGAAGGGCTATATTAGCGCATATAAAACTGAGGGACGAGTCAGTTGCTATTGTATCGCTTCCGCGCCGTTATTCAGAAAGCAACGAAGAAGCGACCTCCTACAGATCTGGTAAATTTTCCTTCATACTCGTACAACAATTTCAAGAGGTGAAAAAACACTCTTCCTTAATGACTTTTTTTTTTTGTTCCTCATTGTTTGTTTTAGGATATCGAGGAAAAGCCTATGATCTAGAGTTGATGGAAACTGGCTCGACGCAACCGCAAAAGAAATCGAGGAAATAATCTAACAGAAGTAACCTTTGGTCAGCTTTTTGGATATCGTCACCCATCAACCGTCATCTATAAAATCATGAATCTGTCTGATCAGCTGCAACAATCGGAACCCTCAACTTCTACATCTTCAAAAGTTCACAAAAAATCTAGAGTGAGTTGTAAAACTTGTAATAAAACGTTTTACGATAAGAGCACTTTAAACCGTCATGTTAAGAAAAACTGTAATTCCGCATCACAAGTTTCTCCGTTCGTGCCAAAATGTCAAAAATGCGGTAAAGAATTTAAAACTTCTGCTCATCTTAATAGACATACTGATCATTGTCACGCTGAAACTGTAAATAAAACTAGTTTTATGAGGAAAAGAAAATGTAATCCTTCATTAAATAAAGCGGCAAGATTATTTTCAGATCATTCGACTAACGGCATTGTTCAAACTGCTTTAAATAATTCTGTATTCGACATTTTCATAAAAAATATTCACAACTTCATAGAACCTGAAATTTTTCTAGGCTCAATATTTGACACTTATAGAACTCATTTAGAGGAGTGCTTAGATAAAAGTGGTAGTGCTTTGTTTTTGTTTTAGGATTAGCTCACTAAACGCAAAAACTCTTGTGGAGCCACAGAAGAAGAGGAGGTCAATGGCAGAGCTGGCGATACGAGAGCCCTACCCAGTATTAGGGATTAAATTTACCAACCACGAATTGTACGGAAATGCAATTTTGCTACATTCTTACGACGATTGGAACAACGAATCCTTTTCTGTTTTTTTACCAAAGAGATACTCCAGGGAGCTAACAGAAGAGGATTTTTCAGAATTTGATCCAACATCAACTCCTCTATTTTTTATGATTACCGCAAGGACTCAAAAAACGCACTACTTAAAATTTGGAAACAGTATAAGTGGATTATCCACTTGAATTGTTTCCAAAATGAAAAAAAAAAAAAGAAAAAATAATAATATAATTAATAGAATATAAGAAAAAATATACTAATAGTACTACTAATAATATATAAGATAATAAATAAAAATCTGTTTTACTAATAAATATATTTTGATTTAAATGGCCTATGTTTTTGTTTTAAAACCAATATCCACAATGCTTGTATTGTAATAACAGAAACTGCTAGATATAATGCAATGGATTTTACTAGATCATTGTTAAATTTTTTTTTCTAGAATAGAAAGACATATCTCACCGTTTGTTGGTAAGTGGTAGTGCTTTGTTTTTGTTTTAGGATTAGCTCACTAAACGCAAAAACTCTTGTGGAGCCACAGAAGAAGAGGAGGTCAATGGCAGAGCTGGCGATACGAGAGCCCTACCCAGTATTAGGGATTAAATTTACCAACCACGAATTGTACGGAAATGCAATTTTGCTACATTCTTACGACGATTGGAACAACGAATCCTTTTCTGTTTTTTTACCAAAGAGATACTCCAGGGAGCTAACAGAAGAGGATTTTTCAGAATTTGATCCAACATCAACTCCTCTATTTTTTATGATTACCGCAAGGACTCAAAAAACGCACTACTTAAAATTTGGAAACAGTATAAGTGGATTATCCACTTGAATTGTTTCCAAAATGAAAAAAAAAAAAAATAATAATAAAAAAGAAAATAAGAAAAAATAATAATATAATTAATAGAATATAAGAAAAAATATACTAATAGTACTACTAATAATATATAAGATAATAAATAAAAATCTGTTTTACTAATAAATATATTTTGATTTAAATGGCCTATGTTTTTGTTTTAAAACCAATATCCACAATGCTTGTATTGTAATAACAGAAACTGCTAGATATAATGCAATGGATTTTACTAGATCATTGTTAAATTTTTTTTTCTAGAATAGAAAGACATATCTCACCGTTTGTTGGTAAGTGGTAGTGCTTTGTTTTTGTTTTAGGATTAGCTCACTAAACGCAAAAACTCTTGTGGAGCCACAGAAGAAGAGGAGGTCAATGGCAGAGCTGGCGATACGAGAGCCCTACCCAGTATTAGGGATTAAATTTACCAACCACGAATTGTACGGAAATGCAATTTTGCTACATTCTTACGACGATTGGAACAACGAATCCTTTTCTGTTTTTTTACCAAAGAGATACTCCAGGGAGCTAACAGAAGAGGATTTTTCAGAATTTGATCCAACATCAACTCCTCTATTTTTTATGATTACCGCAAGGACTCAAAAAACGCACTACTTAAAATTTGGAAACAGTATAAGTGGATTATCCACTTGAATTGGAAAAAAAAATAATATAATTAATAGAATATAAGTTTACTATTGGAATAATAAAAATATACTAATAGTAGCTAGAGGAATTTGAAAAAGAAAAAAATAATAATATAATTAATAGAATAGAAGAAAAAATATAGTAATAGTACTAATAATAATAATACTAAGCTCTAGAAATTTAGGAGCAAAATGAGTTTCCGATGTATATTTTTGTACGAGTATTACGTAGAATTTAGCGGAGCGAAATTTTAAAAATATCTCTCTATATATATTTTGTATTACGCAAAATGTAAAGTACGAACAAACGTTGTAGTAAATTTTCATGTATGACCACACATCGTAATGCGATCTTAAAATAAAAGGAACTCCCGCACCCCATAGCCGTTAGGCGCGACTATAAATCGCAACGTCTCATTTATAAATAAATTCCGAAGCGACTTATAGTCGCGTCTTGCGTCGATGGGGATTTAACATCACAGATCTCTTTTTCCAAATCGCCCCCATTTACATATATAGGAAGTGGGGCTCTTTTTCAAAACCGCCCCCATTTATATATATAGGAATGTAGAGTAATCGAAGTTAAGTAATTCAAGGTCATTCCACTATTAATGGGCCTCTTTTTCAAAAGCCCCCCCCCCCCCATTAATCCCCTACTACTACTGCTAATAATATATATGATAATAAATAAAAATCTGTTTTACTAATAAATATATTTTGATTTAAATGGCCTATGTTTATGTTTTAAAACCCATATCCACATTGTTTGTATTGTAATAACAGAAACTGCTAGATATAATGCAATGGATTTTACTAGATCATTATAATTTTTTTTTTTTTTTTTAAGAATAGATAGGCATATCTCACCGTTAGTTGGTAAACGGTAGTGCTGTGGGTATTCATTGTTTGCTTCACTGAATTGAAGTCTGATTTTAACTAATCTTGTAACAGCCTTATATATGCACCAATGACACTCAAGTTGCCCAAATGTCGAGGCAATTCAATATTCGAAAGCTGTCCTGGGCGAAGTTTGCAGGGTTTCGGGCCTCGCGCATCCTTGCAGGCAATTTACTTCTACTTTCGGTGGGTCAAGTCCATCGGGGCAAGAAGAAAAAAAATCGTTGTTTTCCGCTTAAATTTTGTAACCAATTTTCAAATGTAGGTCACTGTGTTTAAGGTTTATGTGCATTATATTGTAATAGTGACTACCTTAGAAGAAAAGGCATCATCAATTTTTATGTGAAAAAAAATGTGAATTCTCCCAGTAACTCCTAAAAGCACTTTCTTCATTTAGGAAACGACTTGAATACATAGGCCCATCAACCTCTTAAGAGGAGGGAGTCACTTAAGTACCTAAAGAAAATATAAACGCTTGCATACGAGTCTGCAACACATTGGGACATTTTATGTCTTTAGTCCCCACCACCATCACCCCCCCATTTCCAACCCCATTAGCTGGGGACTTTTGAGAAGGATAATAGCGAAGAAATGAAATGTGGGGGGCACCCCCAGACCCCCGGATTGTTAATGTAATGATGAAGGATAAAACCCATCTCAATTTATTCAGCGTCCAAAATTTAGTGAAAATTCAGCGCAGCGTTAAAAATGCTTGCATACGAGTCTGCAACACATTGGGACATTTTCATGTGTGTTTTCTTATTGTATTTATTACTAACGAATTGACTACCAATAAATGTGTTGTACAAAGTTTGCTGTTATACTATCCTCGTTACCTACTACTGTTTACATGGTAACTCTATTTTCGTTAGCAATTGTGACGCAAACGCGTTTATCTACGAAAGACATGAAAATGTCCGGTGACAACGTCATTTCTGATGGTCATAATCATCGTTGTGGCCACTTGGGACAATTTTCGTGACGATTTTTTTGTTTATGTGCCAAAGCAAAGACATAAAATGTCAAAAAAAAAAAAAAAAAAAAACAAGCAAGCGTTTGCGAGGAATATTTTTTCCCACGATCAACGCAGTGGTAATATAAAGGAAGAACGAACGTGATTCCTATTTGAGTATTTTATTATTCAAAACAAGGTATATTAAACGTAAGCGCGGAAAGAAATTTTGCGCGATAAGAAAATACCAGAGGAGGAACTCGTATAATATCGTAGGCCACGTCAGTACAAAAAAAGCGTCAAGTTAGCAACCGTATATCAGCTGACGCGCCTAGCGGAATTGGTCCCCTCAGTAACAACAGTGTATATATATTGTTAGCTTTAACTACCTATACATCCTCTCCCTTTACCTACTTCAATTTAATAGTCAACTCCTGAGGCACGTGAAATCGTTGGTGACGAGATCAATCCTTTCTAATCAACAACGTTGAGATAAGCGTGATACCGACATCCGATGGCCACTCTCTTTTCTCTCTCATATTGTTCGGTGCACAATGATCTAGAAGGCGCTGCACTGTGGATTACATTTTGAATACTATCGACAACGAAAGGTGCTGCAATTCATGCTGGAAATATATCTTTGTATTAATAAGCCCTAGTAAACGTCAGTATTTTAGTTTCTATCAATTGTGACAATTTTCCGACACTAGTTTTTGAGTTGTTGAACTAGAAATCCGAACATCATTATTCCAATTTCTAAAGTTTGGCTTCTGAAGACGGATGTTGCATTGTTTCTTAAAAGGGATATTAAGAAAAATATGAAATATATGTAACTACTAACCCTTGCGAGTAACCAATGGAATAGCTGAATAGTGATTAATGTGGAAAGTTTATTTACAATATAGTAATAGTCGATAGCTGATGATTTCGCGTAATATTCAATTTCAAAACTTGAAGGGCATTGAATGGAAATGAAACATGGATATTTCAATGAAATCATGTTCACTCTCTTATTGGGTGAAGTTGATACCAGGGGTTTTTCTACAATTTATTTGCATGAAGGGTGATTGTGTCCAATCTTTGGCCGTGTTTCAGTAGGTGCGGTTTCTGTGATGATTATAGTTTCATCACAGCTCCTAGCCAACACCACACTTTTTGGGCATCGATCGGAACGGTGACCAAAATAGAGAGTGACAACGTCAAACGGCTCACTTCATCAAATTATAGAGGTCACCAATTCATTTTATACAACCTTAGCCGGGTTTCAGTTGGTGCTCGCTCTGCTGAAATTGACGTAGAAAGTATCAGGTGTGGAAATCTTACATCGCTCACTTTAATTCGGCCGATGTAAGGTAACAGCTGTAGGCTGTCTGTGTGTCTGTCTTAGCAGAGCCCTACTGGAAGCAACAACTTTTTGGGCTGTCAACTGTATGGGGGAAAGGATGTCCGAGTGCAGAATCCCAAGTCAATTCTGTTATTGATTTCATTTTCCTGTGATGATTATCGCTCCGAAATGTCAAACAAATATGGAATAGTGAGGACGAATTGAAGAGTGGGGACACGAATGACATCCTTCAATGGCGATTCAAGTACCAAATTGAATATTGTTCGACCATCACCAACCAAACCGCAATCAAGATCCGAGACGGATTTATTGATCCTCGGATTAGAGGAACGTTCCACCACATTACGTACACACTGAATCACAGTACAACCATCCGTTTGCTCAATCGCGAAGGGAATGTGCTACACTTACTTACACTGTTTTGTTACTATTTTTTAATCGATTCAACATTCTAATGCAACAACGTCATCAAAGGGATGTTAATTTGTCACACATGACGTTCCGGCTTGCTCTACACTGTATAATCACTTTTTTTAATGTCAAGGTATTATTACCCATCAATGATTCAACTCTTGAAGATATAAGCTATTGTCAAAAGCATATACAAGGTCTATTATGCGATATAAGTAAAACGTGTGAACAAATTTCTCAACTATTGGAAAAAGCTACAAGTTAAACGTATATTTTCGAAGGGCTACGAAAAATGTAAACGCACAATCTTGGTTTATTTGGTGTCCGAGCACTCCAAAATCATCAACAGGTTTTGATTGTGTTGGGCTCATAAAAAATTTGACAAGTGTTATACAAACTCATGTGCATGAATGAAATTTAAATAATTATCAAACTGGATTAACGAAGATGAAATGAGACTAAATTTTCTTCACGAGGTTTCACCTTCAGACTTCACTTCCCTCCGTAATTACTGAACCAAAGTTAATGACACTAGGGTTAAAAATCACATTTAGGACTGAATTTGAAAGGCTGAAATAGGTTAATAACTGATCATCAATCATCATAATTTTTCTTCATTTTGATTGGTCAGCGTATAAAAAACTGGACCTGAATTGATCTCTCACTCTCTCTCGCCCTCCCCTCTTCTCTACCATTTCGATATTTTGGCTTCATCAGCATAAATTTGGCTGGAAGCTGGTATTGACCGCAATTTGCTAATACTGAATATTGAAAACTCGGGATCACCTTCGTTTAAAAAATTGGGGCAAGAATTCAGACTGAAATGTGTCGCATTCATAAGAATTTACGGACTCAATATAAAAATCATTGCGTCGTTTTTAAAGCAGGATTGATTTTCCGTTTTTTGACTCACCAACAGGCGGAAATAACTACTATGCCAAGAACTTGCCCACTCAATGAGGTTTTGGCGATGGAAATTGTGGAAGATTGGTGAGTTACGAGGGTTGCATACACAGTTCACTTTAGCAGAAAGGAATGCAAGACGGGGTAGTTATTGCAAATTTACCCCTCCAGTCGAGAAGTCTTGCACACACACTGCATTTATATACTTGCACGACATAATACATTATAGGCTAGCGCTGGATTATATCAGTGACCATGCAGTCAATCGCAACTTGAAGAAACGCGCCGCACAGTCCCGACGTATTATTTTGAATTTAGTAGTTCGGTCCCTACATTTTATTTCTACAAACTATTTTCACCAATCATGTCGGTATATCAAAATTATTCTCCCCGTAACAACGTCGAACGGGCCCTTATTCATTGTTATAGAGACAAGTTTGCGACATGGAACGAGTTTATAACAAAACTGAATCAAATTACAACAGAAGCTATCGAAGAATTATTTAGCAAAGCCCCTGATTCGCTTTTGGCCAATGACATACAGCCCTTTCGACAAATAATTGGATTGGGGGAAGACGGTATAACAGTTTTTATTGCTAGCTCTGTCATTGTTCTCCTCTTATTTGGCTCCACTAGAGTTTTCGAGTTTAGTGAGGCAATCCTAAAACAAAACAAAATTTAAATTGAAATGTTATTATTATTATTGTTGGGGTAACTAATATATACATTCATCAAACAGGTTTTTCACATTAACAGTAGCTTCTGCTACCTGTATATTCCAATTACTGTGGTGGCTGCTCCTAGCCCTGTGTTGGCGAGCCGATCCCAGGAGGAGGAGGAAGAACTGGCCTACACGCAAGCCTCAACAGGCTATGAAAACTTAGTCAGGGCGATCTGCAGCAGCAGTCAACATCTTGAAGTATTTACCTTTCAGCTCTTAGCCTGCGTCGAGTTGGTTCCTGTACCAGAACATACCTTTTCTCCTACTATTAAACTTTCCCATTCACTTGTCAGAAGATCAACTGCAGTAATAAGGAAAATAATTTAAAAAAAAATTCACGTCTTTAAGGGTGGTATGCCAGAACGACCCTCAATCTTTTGAGGGCCTCAAACCGTTTGAGGGTGTCCCTCCAGCGAAAATTCCAATGCACAGACCACCCTTAGATCAAACGTTGGAGGGACACCCTTACAGTGGAGGGTTGCACTTGAAACGGCCCTCGAACCGCCGTTCGATGCAAAGACGCAGTTCAAGGGTACCCCTCCATATTTCGTCCAATCAGATATCGGGACTTGGAGGGCTGCCCTTCAAAACTGAGGGTGGTCGTCAGGTCCCTCAAGGGTCACTCCTAGCTGTGTATCACTCTCACATCCTGTGTTTTCTTCAATTTTCCGAAGTAATTACTGATATGTGATAATAACATGATCATTGATGATGATTATCTTGAGTTAGCTGATTATCTGGAGGATTATGATCCAACATTCCCCAATTTGACGTGAAGAGTTATTAGAGACTACGAAAATCCTATGGAAAAATACTCAAAATCAAATTCATCAAAAACGGAATTCATCAAAAGATTCCGATTTCGGAAAGTTATAGTTCGGGATATTTTAGTTTGAACGTTGAATGAGAGATACGATGACAGGGGTCTCCCACTACCCCCAATGCTTCAAATGGCCTGCGCATTATGATATTTTGCTACAGGTAACTTCCAAGTTAGTCAATCTTCAACTCATAAATGGTAGGTAATAAATTACCATAATATACGAGGATGGGTCAACTATAAACGGGACTCTGAGCGCCGACGTCACAGTTGATGGAAGCAGCTATCATTTCTAGGGTGTTTGATCATCTCTCGCTATATGACACTTTATTTACAAATTATAGACAGAGCGGTACCTACTATTTACTTCAATTTCTTTGCAGAATATTCAAGATATGGTAATTAGGTGGCCAGGGTCTGCACACGACAGCCAAATTTTTTATAATAGCTCTGTTAAATTGCTCTTTGACGAAAGGCTCTTCTGGGAGATTCTGGTTACATGCAGAGTTCATACCTTTTCACACTTGTGCTCAACCCAGAGTCAACACCAGAAGAAAGACACAACAGGGCTAATAAAACTACCCGCGTTTCCATTGAAAAACTATTTGGTATATGGAAAAAAAGATGCCCATGCCTAACCAGGAAACTGCTAAATAAATTAACATGAAAACTTGGATAGGGAGAGCAATGAAGCTAACGGGCCCTTATTGCTCCCTCAAAGCAAACCACCATCCCTCAAACTGTAAGGGTCGTTCCTGCACTGCATTTTTTCCAAGGGTCCCCCTCAAAGCCGCCCTCCAACAAGTAACGGGCTCACTTACTCAAACGTCCCTCCAGCTTCAAGGGTCGTTCTGGCATACCACCCTAATACTTTCGGTTCTTCAGAACATTTAAAAATGCCGCAAAAACGGTTCTCACACGTGGGCAGCCTTTACTCAACGCACAGACGAGATGAAAGGTGGCCTCTCTGCGTGTTTAGTGGTATGCTAAATTTCAGTGTGGTCAATGCTTTTGTGCTCCATAAATGTTTTAGAACCGGCAAAATGGAACCAAGGTTCAACTTTACAAAAAAAAACTTGCTCTTCAGCTCATGAAACCACATTTACTACAACGCCTTCAAAATCCACGCATCCGGAAGGACATAAAGTCAGCCATTCAAAAAACCATGGAGATGTATCCTGACCATTGCCACATCAAGCCCTAAGAAACAGGCGCTGCCAGTGATAGATTGGAGAAAAAAACTCGCTGTTCAATTTGTCCTTGGAAAAAAGACAGGAAAACCAGTTTCTGCTGAGTCAATTGCCAAACACCAATATGTTCAGAATGTTTCAGGAAAATATGCCGATCCTGTGTTTCCGAAATGAGCAGGAAGTAGGCATTTCCTGTTTTTATTTTTCTAAGTGTTTTTCTCTGATGCTTTCGCTTTTACTTCCTAATTTTGTGATTTGTTTTTGATTGATCTCTCACTCTTTTCTTACGCTACTTCACTGTAATATTCACAAGACTGTGATTTTTATTTTATTTTATAGACGTAAGCGTTTTTGTTCATTATTCACTTCAGGTGTACTATGCTATTCAAAAGTCTGATTTTTTTCCTAATAGAATACGCGCTTTTGTTCACTACTTACTTAGGTTATTCTTATCAAGTTTTCCATACCAACCGAGTATAAAAACTTTAAGCTCGACGTAAATTATAATTTATAATAATAATTATTAACAGTACCATTCCAACTCTCACGTGAAACGTTTCTCGAAGCTTTCCGTAAGTAGACACCATACTTTTCATAACTTTCTTTCTTAACAACTTTAAAATGAGTTTTCATACGCGTATAATTGACAATAATAATTATATAAAAATATTTTCACCCACTTCTTTATTATTAATCTCTCGAATTCGTAGCAATAAATCTCATCAATTACGAAAGTCAAAATTACGAGGAAGAAGACTAGCTTAAATTTACCAAAATGTTTACACGAATATTTAGATTCATTCAAAGAAAGCTATAAAATTTTAAATATCCAGTTTTATCCATGTTTTGTACAGCTTTGAAAACATTGAATACCCCAATTTAACGCGAAACGATTACACATTTATATTCACTATGAGTGTTGCTCAGGACAAAAAAAAATATATATATATATATGTATGTATATATCTGACCAAGTACCATCGTGTCTATCATTCGAATATTCTTACTACCTCATTAAAACTCGAAAAATTAACAACTTCACCAACACTAATACTACAACTATAAACAAGTGTGTAATAACTGCGTTAGGTATATCTAAAATAGATAACGATGAATTATTTACCTCCGATCTAGTATATTTAAAAAAATTTAAGCGAGTTGAAAACGTTCCATCAAATTTGTGGGCAAATGTTATATACAATCATAAATTTTGGTGTACATCATGTTACAGAACGTCTTTTCTTACTCCTACTAAGTAATGAAATGTGATGACAAACGTGAGAGTTGGAAAAGGTTAATGTTCAAAATTTAAATTAAAAAAGAGAAGAAGAAGAAAAGTTAGTTTCACATTTAATTCATTCTTTTTAATGGATTATCTCGTAACTTGATCATTAATTTGAATGTTTTTTTTATGTTTATAGACTAAAAGCAACATCATGTCTACACCATCTAAATCATCAACTGGATTATTAACTGCCCGAATGAATATGACAAAACATACGCAATTTATTCCTATAAATGAATTGGAAAAAGGGAAATGTTACCCCATTTTAAGATTCAACAAAATGAATAGAATGAATAATAGGCCTTGTGAAAACGTTGTGTCGTTGGAAGATTCATTAAGCTCTCGCGCAATATCTTCGACTAAATTTCACGGTTTAGAGTACGACCAAGGCGAAGATGATGAGGCAGACCTGGAAGAACTATTGACTGTTAATACGAACAAAACTACGTATTTATTTGCCAAGGGTTTGCAAAAATGTGTTTTATTAAACAAAATATTAAAAAGGAAAGTATTGGATCTAGCTGACTTTGGATTGGAGTCTTTACAAGTACTGATGGATACACATACGCTTAACCCTTGCGAAGAGCATAAGAAGAAGAATGTATTTTATCACTCCAAATGTTCATTATCGAAAATTGAGAAACTTCATCAATTGTTAAAAAGAAACCCTGAGCAAATTAATATAATGTTGCCCAACGCGAGGTTTCGAACTTTTACTGTAGGTAAATTCGACGTAGATTGTACAGTGCTCGCAGAATATGGATTTATACGAGATTACGGATCGAAAAATTCCGTGCTATGTGTAAGATGTTTTAACAGTGTTAAAAGCTACCTATACGATGTGCATTGCTGCACCCCAGAACGCCTCTAAGAAGTTCATTCCGTTAGAAGTGGGGGAACGAAGAAGGGTATATATAAGATGTTGCAACAATGAGTAATACACAGTCAGTTAGCAATGTACCAGCAAAAGGATTATTCTGACCCCGATACGCGGTTGAGAAGTTACTTCAAATGGCGGGGAGTGCATTCTGCTCACGAAATGAGTGAGGCTGGCTTTTATTTTACCAATCAATCCGATTGTGTGAGATGTCAACGCTGCGATTTACGAGTGAATAATTGGATATATACGGAACGACCGTTCGAGTGTCATGCCAAATGGTCTCCGTTTTGCCCGTTCATTCTGGAAAAACTTGAAGAGCAAAAAGAAAACAATCGATTCACTGAAGAGGAAGAACTCGCAAGAAGAGAGAAGATTAGAAGGTATGATCCTGTCACTGTAGAAGAACAAAGTTCTCTCCAAAAATTCATCCCTCAAAAAACTGTTACAAACAATCTCTGTGAAGAAGATGTCTTCGACTCAACTAACAAAGATTTTGACGATGATTTGGTTCGTTGTTGTGTGGATGCTGAGCAAAAAAATGATCGCATATCGACAGAAAAAAACCTTTTAAGAACACAGGAGATTAGAAGGTATGATCCTGTCACTGTAGAAGAACAACGTACACTCCAAAAATTCAATCCTCAAAAAACTGAACTCGAGAAGTAACCTCCTGGAAAAAACCGTTAAGGATAGTCTCTGTCTTCGATTCAACAAAGAGTTTAACGATGATTTGATTCGCTGCTATGTTCCAGTGGAAGGGGGTACATCCGGGATCTCAGTATAAAACAACCATGCCCACCGCTAGAAAGCGTTATTCGTAAAGATAAACTCGATCATGCCTCAGTTCGAATTGTACTTTTCTAAAGTCAAACGTGTCTACATGGACGACTTCATAAACTGTTTACTATTCATTTGGAAAACAGTAATAATTACATTCAGTGCCGAACAGTGGAGACGTGCGTCTGCAGAGCTCCGGGAAAATGCTCCCAAACTCCTGTGCACCTCGAAAAAACAAAGACTCCCCCTCATACGTCTCTTTTCAGTCGGAGATATTCACCTATCTGTCTTAGATAACCCAGGCCAAACGAAACGCGGAATTTGGCTCTGCAACAAAGATTCAAAGATCCTACTGTCTAAAAAAAGTTTAAGCCAGTTATACAGCAATTTAGATCAAATTGACGCAACATTTGAGAAGGAGTCCGATCTCGCCAACAGTACAAGCAACAACTCCCCCCCGCTCCAAGAGACGTACGTTTATGGAAAGGATACCCCTTACAGCCCGGACAAAAATATCAAGTCTTCACTGGTTCCTCAAGGAAACTCGTCCGAAAACACATCTGATTTCAATATTCAAGATTATCTCAACGGCCTCTCCTTAACCCTTCTAGACACTCCAACTCCTGCTAATAAGAAGATATCAACACCGAGTGAATCGACAATCGAGAAGAAAACAGAGCAACATCCGTTTGTTTATGGAAAGGATACTCCATACAGCCCGGACAAGCCCCCACAGGTACCAAAAAATTTGTTTTCCGAAAATTCATTAAATTTTAATATTGGAGATTACTTTAAACATCTTTCGTTAAAATCTAGTAACATACCTCCTTTAGAGATAAAAATAACGCCTGCTAAAAGACCAATAAATTGTGTTCCTGAAACACCGATTAAAAAGAAAAAAAGCATTAAAAAAACTAAACTTTTTAACTTATAGTTTAAAAAAATGGATTTACACCCACATCTTCTAACTCCTCATGACTATGTAATTGTCAGTATGACCAAATCTAACAAGTTTTTACAAAACCGTAAACCCCGAAATGAAATTTATCAAAATTTGAATCTTAGGTTAAAATCTTTTGATACTTGGCCTTTTCCTAAGACAAATGTTGCATTAATGGCAAAAGCGGGTTTGTTCTACACACCTGAGTTGGACATTCGATGTATAGAGAAATCCGTACACTACAACCACCCCTCCCCATCTTCAACACAAGCCCATGCAGCATTCATAGAGATCTACCACCAACTTTCATATGCTCAAGGAGACAGTGCATGACGTTGGTAGACTGGACAAAACAGAACCTGTCAAAAGTGGATTTGTACCATCCCTACGCTCGCTTGTGTACATTTCAACTCAACAAAAAATTGTGGAAGTGCCTTGAGAATCCTATTGACATTTCTAACGCCGGGTTTACATACGTCAAAAATACGAAAAACTGTGTTGAATGTGTTTATTGCACGCATTTTTGTTCAAATAAAAAATAGTTGAAAATGTTCCGAGTTTTCCTTCTTCTTTTAACAAAACTCCTAATCATTGTTTGGTATTATTTTGATTTTATTTATTATTATCATTTATTTTTTATTTATTTTTTTTTAAACATTATTAGAGGTAAATGTAGCATGTTTTGGTTTCTGTTTATAGCCAACACCCTCTCATTCGTTTGTGAGAGGGTGGAATATGCCAACGGGCGGAGTGGTTCGTCATTGGAATTTTCGGAAGAGGAGGAGAAGAAGGAGGTAGGAACTATACCCTCATTAACAACGAAGACGACGACGATGACGTCAAAAGAGGCGCCATCAGGAAGTGAGGAGGAGGGAGGGGGAGGATGGGGATAGCTTGCTTTTTGATAGCCAGTGGAAATTCGTTGACCATTTGAACAGTAGAAAGAGAAAGGGAGAAAAGCGTTCTTCTCCTCCTCCTCCTCCACCACTTTCCAACGGTGCCTCTTCGTCATCCTCTTCGCCAGCCAAAAGACCGAGTAAGAAGGGTTTAGAATCAAAAAAGTAGAGGATGGAATGCATACATGTTTGGTGTGTAGGAAAACATTTTCCCGAAATTCACGTTTAAAGAAGCACAGATGTAAACTTATTTTAAATTGTTCAAATTGTGGAAAAACATATATGAGCAATCATCAACATAAGTGTTTTGAATGTTTTTTTATGCAATTCACTAACTTTCACGTCAAAATTTAACTTAATTAGACACTTAAAGTCCAAACATTCTACTCAAGTCGTCAGTACAAATATAGTCGATCCCGCAACAACAACAGTTGAGCCTAGCGTAGAAGAAGAAGAAGAAATGACTTCGCAAATAAAACGTCTCAAAACCGATCCATCATTAACAACTTGCAAATCGTATAGAATGAGTTTGAATTGTTAACCTCAGTTCATAGTAAAAAGGACCAACGTGGCGGTGGATGTATATCTAAAAAATATCTACCCTGAAGAACTGAATGTGCCTGAAGCTTTTTCAACATGGCAAATGGACAATCTTATTAGTTTAATTAATGAATATTTAACTCGCTGGCAGTGTATAAAAATCAATTTATTATTAGAGTGCACCTTTGTCAGAAAGCAAATGCATTTTACCGAGTTTCACGATGCAAATTTTAAAACAAAAACTGTTCCACTACTTCAGTTAAATGATGTTGAGAGTTATGTTTTAGAAAGTTATGAAAAAATCGGTGGTGAAATCGACTCATTTGAAGCCAAAGGTTCAGGCTGGCGGTTACATAGCGTGGATGGTTTAATGGTTCGCATCACAAAATACTCGCCTTTACAAGGAAGTGGTTACATGAAACTTCCTGACGTTATTCGTACGACAAACTCAGTTATCAATATTGCAAATCGGGATAATTTATGCTTCAAATATTGTGTTTTGAGTTCTCTGCTTGCACAATCAACACTTCGTCTCCGTGACTTGGAACGTGTTTCTACTTATACAAATCTGGCCCACTCTTTCAATTTTGATCAAATTTCATTTCCAACAAGCATTAAAGATGAGGATCGTTTTGAAAAACTCAACAATGTCAGTATTAATTTGTATGGCTTGGATTATCAGTGCAGTGGATAATATAAGTGGATAAGTGGATAATATTGCTTATCAGATGACAATTATGAGTCGCACATTAATTAGTGGAACAACCTCAGAGGCTAAAGCAGCGGCATTAGCGAGGTTCATACAGCGTGCGGATGTTGTAAGGGCACCTATTCCACAAAAGTCTGGGTTAGTGTCAGAGCGATGGGATGATGAGCTCTTCTTGACGGCGTCAAAAACGTCAAGTATTCCGAAGATTGACAATCCAACTTTTGCAAAGGGAATAACGCAAGACTTCGTATTATTCTTGCTATCAGGGAATACCCCGCCAGATTACAAGTCCAAAGGTGCATTATTCTCTGCTTTCATTTACAGTATGTCATGGAGAGAAGGGAATAATAGCTCAATGCCCTTTATGCAACGAATCTGGACCACCTCAACATATGCACCCCCGTCTAATCCGACTACATTCTCTGCATGGATAACTGCTCTTGCTGCCAGGGTTGTAGAAATGACGGGAGGGGGAGTGAGAGATGAACCAACAGGTCCTCAACTTGCGTCAGTGGAAGACTCCTCACCCCAACTGGCTACTCAAGGGCAGGTGGGAAGATACGGTCTATTACTATCAGAAGAACAGTTGGTGAAGAACATGACCATGGATGAAACCAAAGAACTCTTGGTGAAGTACTGGGATTTAATCGCTCTGTATTTCTCCAGCGGGGACCTGCTGCGTCAACGCTGACAACTTTGAGGAGAGAAAAGCTAGTGAAGGTTTTGAATCTACATCCTTCTTTCCAGATTTGACAATGAACAACGCCAGCTCCTTGGTTAAGTCTCTCTATCTATTAGGGATGATTCTCATGAGGGCTAGAGTTAAGAATCATGAGACCATCAAATCTTATGTGGAGTCGGGGAAATACATTAGAATGGCTCGGACAATCATCAAACGAACGGTTCATTCAGTAAAACGGCATTTTTATTGGAATAACATGTTCAAAGAGATAAAGCAAAGGGTTTCGCAATGCACTGTCTGTTTGGAAAACAAGTCAGAAAGGAACAAACCCAAAGGACAGCTGTCTTCGAATCCTGATACACGAATAGGACAAACCTTGTTTATCGACACAGCTGGTCCACTCCCAACATCATATGGGTATCAACATATTCTAATCGCAGTAGATGGAATGTCGAGATATACATTTCTTATACCTCTGACCCGGACCACGACCGAAACTATAATTAACGCTCTCAAAACTCAGGTATTCAAGTATTTCGGACTGTGGGAACGCCTAGTAAGCGATAACGCTACTTGCTACACCTCTAAAAAATTTGCTGATTTTATATTTTCTATGGGCATGAAACACAGCTTTTTACCCCCTCACTATCCAAATGCCAATCTGGCAGAGAGAATCATTCAAAATTTAAAAGCGTCTCTACGCTCACAATGCGCCAATGACCATAGTAAATGGGCAAAAAATCTGTACTTAACCCAAATTGCTTTGAATACCGCCTTCAATGCAACAACTAAATTTAGCCCGGCTGAGCTATTTCTCGGACGGAACCTTTTAACACCACTGAATTTTGTGTGGGACATCGAAGAAGAGGAAATTAATCTCCCTGAAACTTGGAGAACAGCCGTGGAGAACATACAAGCTCAACATGTGAATTATGCTAAACAATACAACAAAAAACATCATGCAACAACATTTTCACCAGGGAGCCACGTCTACCTGAAAGCCCATGTACTTTCAAACAAAAGCAGATCCATCACTCAGAAGCTTGCACCTCGTTTCCAAGGCCCCTATCTAATAGAAAAAACGTTATCACCTGTGACATATTTGCTGCAAGATTTATCGAACCCCACATCATATAAGTCAGCCCATGTGTCCCAACTCAAATTAGTAAGACATCAACGCCAAAAACCGCCTTAAGAAGAGAAAAGGCATATGATCTCAAGTGAAAGAAGACAATTTTAATTTCTTTTTTAACAAACGAGGATTACTTCAAGCAGAAAAACAGGAAACTCGAAAATATACCAACAAGTGAATGCAGCAACACGTAGTGCGTGAACAGCTGAACATGAATGATAACATTAAACTAAGACATATAAAAAAAAGAACATTTATTTTTTACAATTGTATTACCAATATTGTCCATAATATATTCAGTTTCAGTCGTGGGACTGATGATCCCTCCCTCGACTTAGGAAAACCATTGTCACGCGAACATTGTTTCATTTCAACAAACCAAAAAAAAAAGGAAGCTTTTTCATTTTATCAATCAAATTTGCCTGCCTCGTATTGCATTTAAGTGAGGTTTAAGGAACTCTAGAGCCGAAACGACTAGTCTCAACTACTCCACATATAGTGGGCATATATACTGTACATATAATCCGAAATCTTTTCGCCTGACATGAAAATGAACCTTTGAGAGTTCAGACTGGTCATTCTGGTTTCTTCTATTCCCACAACATAAGTTAGGACATTTCTTTCATTAAGCGATCTCGTACGTACCCTAGGCAGTAGAAAACCAGCTTCCAACTAGGAACCTCAGTCAGTAGTGACCAAGTCAATTTCCATTTCAAATTAAAATTTCCTTTAAATTTCACGTAACTACCCTTACCTTGGGGGAGGAGGCAGATGTCAGGCTCCTCTTATCCTGAGATAAGCACCTCATCAATAAACCCTGTTTATTTGTATTTTCAATCGGTCGAGAGTGGACTTAAAGACCTCCAGGCTGATTTCCAGAGTCCAGCTCTCCTGGGGTCAGTCTGTGAATCACCTCCGTCCGAATAAGACCTCCAACGATAAGTACCGAACCTTTTCATTTCTTTTATTTTTCTTATATTTGACCCTGGATTTGGTCACTCATGGCTTGAGGATTTATATCCAAAAGAGATCGCCCGTTTTCCTTAGGTAGGGAGAAATTCCGTAAAATATACCACCTTTCTGGGAGAAGAGATTATTTATTGGCCCACCATCTTTCCCAAAAAACCCAAACGGGTGAGAGAAAGCCCAGTGGGATCCTAATACCGAAAGTGAGGGTGGCATCGGGCCCTCAGGGCTCGGAGCTGGCGGAAGCTGGTTTGATGGCAAGCCTAAGGAGCAAGATGCCCCACAGTGACATGCTGTGCTGGTTTGATGGCAAGAAGGAGAGCCCCCACAGTGACATGCTCTCTCTGAGCCATTAGTGTCCTTGGACGAATGCTCGTGGGCCGAAGTGGGCAGCGAAGAGGAGAAGGCCCTTTATGGAATGGAAATAGATTGGGCCTCTACTGCTGGGCCCAAGAAGGAGGACAAGGGCAAGGCAGGGAAGTCGAGCGAAGGCAAGTGGAAGCTCAGCAGATCCACCCACATGGGGGATTTCTGGAGCAAGTCGTACAGCGACGATGACGACGACGATGAAGGGTCCCCCGTGGTATATGCGCCACCCAAGAAGGATAAGTGGGTAAAGGCATCATCCTCCCAGAAGGGGAGAGTAAGGTTTGGGACCACGGAAGACACATCCGGGGAGGAGGCAAAGTGCAGGGGCAAGCCATGGCCTGGTGTTGGGCTCAAAGACTTCCGAATGCTGGCCGCACCGCAGGTGCGCAAGGTCAACAAGGAGGAAGCACCACCCTCATATAAGGGGGAGAGCAAGAGAGCCCCACTGAGCACCTCTGAGGAGGAGCTAAAATTGGCCAGAAAAAAGAGGCCTGCTAAGATAAAACCCAAGAGGGAGAGCACGAAAAAGGTCGTGAAGACCAAAGAAGGCTGGAGGCCTATTACAGAGACCTCCTCCCTATCAGGAGAGGAGTGGCCAGTCCTGAGCACCAAGTTTGCCATCGGTCTTGGCAAGCATGAAAGAGCCAATGTGTGGGCCAAAGCATCCTTTGCCTCAGAAAGCACTGCCAGGAAAATCAGTAGTTGGCTGGTTATTGAAGATTACACAGGAAGTGATCACCAGTACATAACTTTTCACCTTAGGATCTTAAAGATTTCCTCACCTGCCTTGTGCTAGTTCTGAGGATGGTAGTTTATCAAGACATATGGACATACTTTACATGATAAAAGGTGATGACTCCCACTTTTGTCTTATTAAAAATTTGAAACGTCTTGTACGTCATCAACTTCCCAATAAATACCACCAGACCCTCAAGTGTAAAACATGTTTAAAAATGTATCGTAATGACAACAATACGCAGTCATAAACTCTTTTGTGATAAGTTCACTCCATGCCGTTATAAATTCCCCTCCGATAATTATGTAAAATTTGACAAGTACAATTTTATGACTAAAGTCCCTTTTGTAATATATGCAGATATGGAGTGTTTACAAAACCCTCTTAAACAGCAAGAGTCCGCCACTATTTTCACCACCTCCAAAAATAATGCTTCAAGTTCAACTCGGATTGAAGAGCACGTTCCAACATGTGCTGGTTTTCACTTGAAATCCTACTACCCACAACATATTCATGATCAAACTCATATTTTTAGCGGTCAGTACTGTTTGGATAAATTTCTTATAAAATTGAAAGAAGTGAGCATGATAATTCAAGAAATCCTTGCTACAACACGAGTTTTAAACTTACACCGAGCGAGCAAGAGAAACATGATGCAGCCACTCATTGTGAATTGTGCGGTGTTGAGTTTGCACATTCGTCGGAAAAACAGAGAGATCATGAACATCTGGACGGTACTTTCAGATGGACTTGTTGTTTGACGCGTAGTACAACACGGTTAAAAAAAGTGAACTTCATTCCGGTCTTTTTCCACAATTTATCGGGGTATGATAGTCATTTTATAGTTCGAAAATTGAATATTGATAATGGTGATATTCAACTTATTCCACAAACAAGCGAAAAATACATTAGTTTTTCAAAACGTTTCGAGGGTTGTAGTATTTGGGTTAGATTTTTAGACTCGTTCCGATTTTTACCAGCCTCCTTAGCATCGCTGGTAAATAATACCACCAACTTCCCTGAAATGGCTAGACATTTCCCCAACGCTAACTTACGCTCCCTATTGCTAAGAAAAGGGGTGTATCCATACTCATACATTTCAAGCTGGTCGAAACTTTCAGAAACTTCATTGCCTTCAAAAGAGAACTTTTTCAACCAATTGACTAACGAGCCTATTAATGAAGTTGACTATTGTCGGGTCCACGGAAAGGAAGCGAGCGTCCAGTGTCCCCTCCACCTGGCTCAAAGCGGCCTTCCCCCGGGAAATTTAAGACGGCAGGAGTTCTCCTAGTAAGCAGCAAACTACAGAAAATTCAGTCCGGAGAAAGCTGCGGTAGAGAACAATTCGCTATTGTTTCCTACCACCTCGACTCCTAGACGATTAGCCCCGTCTAAGTATCCAGTTCGGAAAGCAGTCCCCCTCGCGTTCGGAACCAGCGGTCGCCCCATCGTTCTCGACGTCAAGGTACCACACGAGGAGAGACTTTAGTTTAGGGTTAAGGATTACATAATTAGGATTAAGCCAAAGTTGTAATTATAGTCTTTATTAAGCTAAATGACCGACTTTTCCTTAAATACCTAATTCAATCAAACCCCCCCCCCCCCCTAAACTAGTACGACACTATACACATGCTAAAACAGTATGGGACAACTTTAAGATTGAAAATCTATTTCAGTAGGTATAAAAGGGCGGGTGAGAACCATTTTGGGCAAATTTCCTATGGTTTAACATAGAATCGTGTCAGAAATGGTCCTCCTCCGCCCTCAATGTGTTTCTTATGGGAGGGCGAAGGAGAACCATTTCTGACAAAAATCCTATCCTTTAACACAGCAACGCCGTCAAAAAGCTTCTCCTGAGAGTCTCGACGAGTCGAGGTAGAGGTAAAAATATTCCTCGGTTGGCTGGTCATTATTATTCACAGCGGGTGGTGGCGTCGGGAGTGTGAAGTCCTAAAGTGATTTTATCTTATGTTAATGCCTCCTTCGTTTTCATAGTCTCGCTCGGGTGCATCATGCGGACGGACGGACGGGGGTGATGTGAAGCGGTGATCGTGATTTTTATATGATAATTCGTTCTCGACATAGTTCGCTTTTGGTTGTTTATGAACTAATTTAGTTGAAATGCTTCCTCCGTCACCGTCATCGTTTCCTCTTTAAGAAGTTGATATATATGGGAGAAATACTTAAGAAAGTTTAAAGGGCTTTTCGCTGAGACGGATACGGATATATGATAACAATCAGTTATCCTGCCTCCTTTGTTCTCATAGACTCGCTCGGCTGTATCATGCGGACGGGGGTGATGTGAAGTGGTGATCGTGATTTTTATATGATAATTCGTTCTCGACATAGTTCGCTTTTGGTTGTTAATGAACTAATTTAGTTGAAATGCTTCAAGGAAAGGTAAGGAATATTTTCGAAAGTTAAAGGGCTTTTCGCTGAGACGGATATAAGATAACAATCAGTTTGGAGTGATTTTTATGTTAATTCCCTTCTATCGTCTTCGTCGTCTTCTCTTTAAGAAGTTGATATAAATCATGTGCGTGTTTTATATGAAAGTCATTATTTTAAAAGCGGAAGGCTTTTTTATTTCGCTCGGACAAAGGATGATTATTACTGACTACTCGTACGGTTTTGAGGGAAGAGGGTTTAGAATTGATGATGCATAGATGCAAACATTTTGGGGAAATGTTCTAGACTATATATATATAGATATAGATGACTTTTCTGATGCAAACCGTTCATTTAATTCCCTTCTATCGTTTCGTCGTCTTCTTGTGAAACTTGAGTATATATGATAAATCATGTCGTGGTTATATATGAAACTTCATTATTTTAGCAAACCCTCGGACAAAGGATGATTATTAGCTCGTTCAGATTCATGCTCGCTCACTCACTCTCTCTTATCTGACTACATATCAAGTGGATTGTTATCGCTTTTTTGATGCATAGATGCAAACAGTGGGGATATGTTCGGGTATATATATATAGATATCTTGTGAGTTTCTTCAGATTCATTCTATTTCACGTTGTCTTTATCTACATATCAAGTGGAGGTTAGCTTCTCTCTCTCGCTCACTCACTCTCTCTCTCTCGCTCTCTCTCTCGCTGTAAGTACAACATTTTTCCTACATTGTTATCACTTTTTTAACAGGATAATATAAAGATTCCCCTCTCACCTCTCCATAATTTTTTTTTTTTTTGTAGATGTCGCTCAGCAACAAATTGAATGCAAAAAATAGCAGTTCCCTTCCAGTATTGAAAGTTGTTGATTTACCCGAGGATAGTAAATATTACATTGACAGTCTGCGGAAGGCACATACGAAATTCGGGGACACAATTATAGCACAAATTCACCCCGCAGACAAGCGAGATGAAATAAAGCAGATTTGGGTACCTCGTCGGTACCTGGAAACTTTGGAGGGCTTGGTGGAAAAATATAAACGTAAGTAGAAAAAAAAAGAAAAAAATTTATTCAATGTTTAGGTTAAATACAAATTTTTTTTTATTGTAATTTATCAACACTCTGAAATAATGGTGTGTACTGGAAAAGACAATCGTGAATTATAAGGGCATATGCAGCTGTATTGGCAGGCATCGCTTTAGAAACTTTAAATTGAATGCTTAATGACACATTACCACTCCGCACAGATTCTTCTGACTTTGACGCATCAATGACAATTAGCGGGGCTTGTTTTGAAAATTCTTCTCTCGTTAGAAGGGGTCGGCTTGATTCGCTATTTTCAAATGACTTTTGGAATCTACAATATGCATCATAAACAATAGCGGTTTGATCTTTGTCGAAGTCCATGTTTAAGGGTGAAGCGGGGTAATTAACATCGTTCAACATAATTTGAATGTTTGTGAGGTTTGCATGATCGAATTCTGACGATGACTTTAATTCATTTTGGTTTCTTTCAACTTGAAAACCAAAAACGATCCAGCGGGGTTTTTCTAGTTGGTTTGTGCTTCTCACAGACCAGGAAAATTCAGTTGCACCACTTTGAAGTGCAGGCATTTCATTTAGGTTCCATGAGCGAAAAGCTATTGGGATAGGAACACCACTACTAACAATTTTGAGCATTTCAAGTTTGTAATTTAGGCGGTTTAGTTTCAACGAGCAAAAGGGACAGATGACAACATCGCCAGTTTGTGTCCAAACAAAGCCTGCCTCCGCCATAACCCGTGGTGGTGGAATATCATATTTATCCAACGGAAAGTTTGCAAATGTCTCTATTCTTTTGGCTGTGGTATTGAATATCGTTTGAGGAGGTTTTAATTCCATGATAACGAACACTTCAATTCTATCGCTGCCGCACTGCACACCTGATGTGGGTATACTGAACCACATTCACGACAATCTTTTGACAATCTTTTAGTAGTAGTAGTAGTAGAGGTAAAAGGGTGTAGCTGTAAAAGTTTCAACTATCCACGTAGACGACGACCACGAGAGAGCAGAAGAGCAACATTTCCAACACAATCCTTCGTTAAACTATAGAGAACTTGTCAGAAATCCTTCTCATCCACCGAGAGAGAGATCCTTCTCATCCAGAGAGAGAGAGAGGAGGAGCAGCATTTCTGACACAATCCTTCGTTAAACCATAGGGAACTTTGTCAGAAATCCTTCTCCTCCGCCCTCAATGTGTTTCTTATGGAGGGCGGAGGAGGACCATTTCTGACACGATTCTATGTTAAACCATAGGAAATTTGCCCAAAATGGTTCTCACCCGCCCTTTTATACCTACTTATTTCAATACACTCTTTTATACTTGAAAACGGATATAATCCTTTTGTGTGAAGTTTACGAATTATTTCGACAAATCAGCTTTAAACAATATGGCTTAGATCCTGCCTGGAGCTTCACTTTACCAGGTTTTGCGTGGATTTGTATGTTGAAGATGACGAAAATCCATCTGCAACTTTTGTCTGATATAGACATGTTGCAATGCATTGAATCTGGAATTAGAGGTGGAATTACCTCATGTATAAAACGTCATGCTGTTGCAAACAATCCATACATTCCCGAAACGTATGATCCTGCTAAAGAACATACTTATTTATTTTACGCTGATGTAAACAATTTATATGGCTTTGCGATGGATTTGCCGCTGCCATATGATAAATTTGAGTGGTTAGAACCCGATCAATACGCTGAAGCGCTCTCTGCAAATATCCATAGTGAATTTGGCTATATTTTAGATGTTGATGTATTATACCCATCCCACTTGCATCAGAAACATAACGATTTCCCCTACCTGCCAGAACGAAAACGTCCTCCTAATTACAACCACTCTTCACCATCATCCTCGAAGGTGGAAAAATTGATTTTAGATTTGAACGATAAAAATCGATATATTGTCCATTTCATCATATTGAAACAAGCTGTGGCAGCAGGTTTAATTCTTAAGAAAATACATCGCGTTATTAGGTTCCGTCAAAGTAGACGGCTGGCTGGCTATATAGAATTTAATACAACGCTTTGAAAAAAGGCCACTACAGATTTTGAAAAAGATTATTATAAACTCATGAACAATGCCGTTTTTGGTAAAACGATGGAATGTGTACGTAATCGGATGGACATTAGGCTCGTTACAACTGAGTCTAAATTACTTAAATTAGTTAAAAGACCAACATTTAAAGATAGAATCATTTACGATGAAAATCTTTTTGCAGTTTGTTTACAGCGGGAAACAATCCTTTTTGACAAACCAATTCATGTAGGATTTTCTGTGTTAGAATTGTCTAAAGCTCTAATGTATGAGATCCACTACAATCATATGCTAAAGAAATACGGATCCGATTCGTTGCAACTCTGCTATCAAGATACTGATTCCTTTATATGGGAAATTAAGACGCATGATTTATATGAGGATTTGACTACAATGTCCGAAGTAGCCAAAAGACGATCGTACCGCGACTTTTAATGAGGACAGTAAAACGATCGTACCGCGACAGTTTTCTCCCACTCTACCTACCGGTGGGCGTGACTTGTTAGGAGGCTCTAAGTACTTTATGAAGCGACGACCCCCCATTCAATATTCAATTGAATAGAAGACGAAGAACGAAGATATGTTGATATGAGCCCCTGTACCATCTTAGGTACAATGGGGGAACAAATCGTGGGGTACTACCTCGACGATTTCCCAAATTTGGGAAAAACAGTTGATAAAGTAATATTTACTTATTCAATGATCGCAATAATTGGGAGAAACTTTTCGTACGATCTTAAAAGTGGTTCCATTTCTAGGTGATTTTTTTCGGTGGTTATAAGTATCAAGTTACTAGCTCATTAATAATGTGTAGAGTTACATGCAGAGGTAGAAAAGGGGTACCCCGATGTCATTAAAGAACTCAACCGTTTATAAAACCTTTTTTTTTTTTTTTTTCAAGTAACATTGCCGTTTTTAAAACGGAAACCAATGTATGGTGGTGGTTGTACCAAGTTCTGTGAAACGTATCGAAATAATGAACTCTCAACGGTTTCTTTCTCCCACCATTAAAACTTTTACCACCACCACTGAACAGTTTCTGTTTTCGTAAGAGGCTACCTAACGTCTTACCCTTCATTCGTTTCCTCAACATGATCAACCTAACTGAACTCGCTTCATTCTTGAGAAGGCATTTGCCTCCTCACCTCCATGTAAGTTCAATTTCAATTATCTTTCCCCCTCTAACTAAAAGTCACTACTTACTTTTCAAAATACTCAATCAATTTTCTTCTTTTAATTTTAGAACCGACCCACAATAGTCCTCAGTGTAGGAGGAGAAGACGAAGAACGGAGAGGTTTCAAGTCTCAAAACAAAAATCCGCACGAGCATTGCATATGTAGTCAAATAGTTAACCATCCTGTATACCGACAAACTTACGCGACACAGTCTCTCACTTCTTGTCCAATCCATAGAAAATCGTATAAAGCAATGCTTTGTGCCCGGTATCATTTATATGACAAAAATATCTGTGATATATATACAAATCAAGACTATGAAACCATCTTCGATTTTAAATTAACATCTATGTTCCCACATTTGCCAATAGATTTTGTTAGAAATATTTATATTAAAAAAATAAAAATCTACTTGGCATATGTGGAAATAATGTTAAGAGAGTACTATGAGTCTCTATTTATCGAACGATCAGATAGAGCACATAGTAATCATGTCAAAGATTTAAAATACGTGTGTCGAGAAATTTATGGACTACCTGATTATTCATCAATTATGACATATTTGTTTAACCCTAAACATATTATTCAATTTAAACTTAAACGTAAGGTTAGCGAAGCAACAAATTGGCTCGATTTAATTCATTCTCCTCATGAAAAATTTCATTTGGATAATGAATCTCAAAATTTTTTAATTGCAACTGGTTTTCTTTTTACATCATGTGAAACAGATATGTCAAAATTTAGAATCACTGACGAACAATTAATCATAAATATTGATAAAAAAGCTGAACTTGAACAGAGTTGGAATATTTATGATTTTTACATAACTTATCAAAACTTACAGATACATGTTCCTAAATAGAGTAAAAACTGAATTTGATTAATGGTTTAAAGTTATTTTTTGTTTGGTAAATTAAAGACACCTTACCAGTTTTTTCTTTTTGTTTCATTTTTCCCCATTAAAAACTAAGGGTTAAAGGAATACACACACACATAAGTTTTCAATATATATTTCATAATACAGACAATAGAGTATTTATTTGTATATTATATTTTTTAGACAATGAACAACTGCTATCGGCATGTGAGGAAGCAGAAAAATCCTTACAAAAAGCTCCTCCAATAATTGATCTGACAAAGTCGCCGGAAAACAAACCTAGAAATACAGTTATTATTCCCAATCCAAACTGTAAAGTAAAATTACCATTTTAGTATTTAGTTTTTTTTTTTTTTTTTTTTTTTTTTAAAGTTATAAATATACATTAGAAATCTATTAATGAAAATTGTGTTTTTTTTTTCACATACAACCTTGATACGTATATAAATTTCATGAAAATGGATTTATATTTTAGTTATTATCATGAGTTCAAACAGACTAGTTGTGATTCGTGAGCTCTTGAAACCAGTTAGAAAAGTATTTCCTCGGAGATCTTACCAGCAGCGAGGAATATCAGACTGTTTAGCAATAGATTTGATTGATTTGCAACGCTACAGCACCTTCAACAAAAATCATCGTTATATTTTACTAGCTGTAAATGTGTTCTCGAAAAAAATGTTTTGTAGAGCTTTGCGGACGAAAGGTGGACTTGAAGTGTCTAAAGCAATATCTTCTATTTTAAAACTCTCACCCGTCAAGAATATTTTTTGTGATAGAGGGAGTGAATTCCGAAACAAATTTTTTCGAAATGTTTTGACTCGTAACAAAACCAAAATGTATCACACTTTTTCAAACTTGAAAAGTTTTTTTGCTGAAAGAGCTATTCGATCATTCATGTCGTTAATGTATAAAGAATTCTTGGAGTCAGGAAATTACGAGTGGGTGTCAAAGTTGGACAAAATTGTCAGCATTTATAATTCGAGAGTTCATTCTTTGATGAAGGTACACTCTCCTTTCAAATTTAAAGATGAGAATAAATTCGAATACGTATACGGCGACGGTACTCTTTTCGATTTGGGATCCTTCGGCACTAAGATTTCTACGCATCATCACCGACAACATTTCGACGACTATTCATCTTCAACGTCTTCAAATGCAGTGTTTGATTCGGTGCCGATGAAAAATATGGGCGAAGGTAAACTATTTAGCGGATATCGTTCGCTAATGGATCCAAATTTCAACCCGACCGATCCGTGATTTCGAATACGTTCGATAGTCAAGGTGCTCTCGTCGATGGCTTTCTCGGCGCGTATTTCTTCCTCAGTGTATTGTTTACTGTCGTAAACAACGTACATCCGCCACAATAGATTTTCGGGATCATCCAATTGAGACGCATTTATTATGTCGAGCAGCGTTAAACGACCCGATCTAAATTTAATATTCGGTTGCAACAACTTTATTTTAACCAAGTACATCGATGGGATGTAAACGTCGAAATTAATTTTGTTAATATCCGTGATCTGCATTCGGATGTGGCGATTATTGTCCAAAGTCAAAGGGAAGACTATCTTGAATCGTACTTGCTCCGATCTCGCCGCATTCACCGTTTATATATAAAGGAATGGGGAAAGATAATTTAACTTTGGTGGGATCGTCTTTTATTTCAAAGTCAAATGTTAAAACTACATCTTTTTGTTTCAATGAATGAGACGGTTTCGTTTTATAATAAATACCTTTACAATAATGGAAATATCCATTTTTTAAATATTCGAAGTAATTTGTACGTAAGTACAAAATAATAAATTATACAATAATTTGCATGTAAGTAAATGTTAATTAAATTCGTCGCCGCGAAATATATAGACGGGTGCCGTTACGTCGAAAGTATTTTAAATGAAAATGGTAAATCTAACGAATCGGATTTGGCGCATTTATACCGCCGATATTACGGCGTCATGTTTTTTCTTTCTAGCACCGATAGAATTTAAGACGTGGGTAGTGGATCACGATCGTAAGAGAATTTTGATTACCGTACTCGACCAAGACGATACTATACATAAATGGTATGCAAATCGTAACAATAAATGGATAAAAATAAGAAACGCCGAAACCAACAACAAAATTTCGTCTAAAGATGGACAACGTCGCCAACTGTCTCCGACGCGAAAAAATGATTTACAGAAATCAAACGCCATGACTACTTTGAACGTTGCGGCTCTTTCTGACAAAAGAGATGATATCGTTTGTCTCAATTCATTTTGTCGGTGGAACAACAACGCTTCGTCGTCCACATCTTATTCACCGTGGGGTGTGAATAAATCGACGCCACTTCCATCCTCGGAAGGGAAAAAATATCCGATTGTGGAAATGAAAGTAATATAAACGACTCGGCATTTATCGTTTACGTCCATTTATATATAAATGGATACATACATATATGTGTATCCATCCATGTATCCATACATGTATGGATTTATACATATATGTGTCAAAAAAAATGTTTTATTGTAACATATCTTATAAATGTACTCACTTGCGTGTTCAATAAAAAAAACTTACGCTCAGTCTATATTTTCTTTTCCAACTTTTTGGGTAGGGATGAAACTACTCTAGTTTTAGTTTCTCCAATCAAACTAAGAACTAATTTAGTTCTGGCCTTTAGTTTCGACGACAAACTAAAACTATTGGTTTAGTTTTCGAAAACAATGAAACTAAACTGAAGTAGTTTTAGTTTTAGGTTTTAGTTGAAAACAAGTTTTTACCCAACTCTGGTGACACTCACGAGCTCGTACGTTGGCAGTGAACCAGTAGGGAGGGTGAAAAGGTGGGATGGGACACAATAAACACATGCTAAAACAGTATGGGACAACTTTAAGATTGAAAATCTATTTCAATACACTCTTTTATACTTGAAAACGGATATAATCCTTTTGTGTGAAGTTTACGAATTATTTCGACAAATCAGCTTTAAACACTATGGCTTAGATCCTGCTTGGAGCTTCACTTTACCAGGTTTTGCGTGGATTTGTATGTTGAAGATGACGAAAATCCATCTGCAACTTTTGTCTGATATAGACATGTTGCAATGTATTGAATCTGGAATTAGAGGTGGAATTACCTCATGTATAAAACGTCATGCTGTTGCAAACAATCCATACATTCCCGAAACGTATGATCCTGCTAAAGAACATACTTATTTATTTTACGCTGATGTAAACAATTTATATGGCTTTGCGATGGATTTGCCGCTGCCATATGATGAATTTGAGTGGTTAGAACCCGATCAATACGCTGAAGCGCTCTCTGCAAATATCCATAGTGAATTTGGCTATATTTTAGATGTTGATGTATTATACCCATCCCACTTGCATCAGAAACAACGATTTCCCCTACCTGCCAGAACGAAAACGTCCTCCTAATTACAACCACTCTTCACCATCATCCTCGAAGGTGGAAAAATTGATTTTAGATTTGAACGATAAAAATCGATATATTGTCCATTTCATCATATTGAAACAAGCTGTGGCAGCAGGTTTAATTCTTGAGAAAATACATCGCGTTATTAGGTTCCGTCAAAGTAGATGGCTGGCTGGCTATATAGAATTTAATACAACGCTTTGAAAAAAGGCCACTACAGATTTTGAAAAAGACACAACGCGAGTACATAAATGTTAGTTGTCCAAGAATTATCACGGAATACAACGCTTTCATAGGAGCTGTAGATGTAGGAGGCATGCTAGTTTCCCTATACAGAACTCCTCAAAAGTCCAAGAAATGGTACATGCCTATTTTTGGCCATTTCTTTGGATGTAACTGTGAGCAATTCATGGCTACTATTCAAGAGGGATAATCCTGATAGTAAAATGACACTAAAATCTTTCCGAACTGATGTTGCTAACTGTCTCCTGATGTACAGAAGAGGTAATAAAAGAGGACGACCATCAGGTACCACCCCCCCCTATAAAAAAATGCAAAGTAACCCCTATCCCCAACCAAGCCATTGTTTATGATGGCATAGGTCATCTACCTGACCACACAAGTAAAGGGAAGTGTCGGTTTCGTAGTGACACCACCGCTGTAATGTGCGTCAAATGTCAAATGAGGCTGTGTTTTGTGAGAAACAAAAATTGTTTTCTGACGTTTCATTTTAAAGCTTCTGAATAGCTGTCACAATGTTTCAAAGGCTTTCATGAAGACTGAGTAATAATTTTTGTATCCTTGAGAGACTGATAAATTTAGTATTCCTTGTGCATTTTCTATGAAAGTCAAAAATATAGAAATAGGTCCTTATTTTTTTTTTTTTTTAATTTTTATAGAAGGTATTCTTACGTTTGTTCCTGTTTCTCTCACATTAGACAATTAATTTTTTCATTAGAAGCTTATCAGACTTATGTTACCGTACTGTTGTCCTGTAAATTTGCATTTGAAAGGGCTTTCCTCAAATATAAATCAAACACAGCTGAGTGTATGGAACCTTACTATCAATCTTTTGTCTATGGTTATAGTATTGAATTAAATAGATTTATATATATTAATGGTTTACCTGTTCTTGATCAAGTACCCTATGATTCCTCATTTTCAACATTAGATAGTAATTGTTTTCAATTTATTCGCTCTCATGGCATCAATTTCATGCGTTCTGAGCGATATAACCAACGTTCAAGGTCACCGATCCGCGGTTCCCAACCGCGGACACGGCCGAGATAGAACAACCTCTCGGCCGGTCCGCGATTCGCAATCGCGGACAACTCCGGGTCCCACGCAGAATTCTAAGTCCAGCAGGAAGCGGCAATCTAATCAGTTCTGTTTGACCCTTCGTCTGGGTAACATCGCTCCTGACGACGTTACTAAAATAGACGTTTTTGAAACAGTTTCTGAGTTTAATGGATTGGTCTCGTATGCCATTGCATTTGAAGAGGGAAGTCACGGAACTGATTCAGAGTTTCATATCCACTGTTATTTCGTTTTTGGAGGTAAGGTTGATTACGATATGTTTAGAGAATTTATAGATTCAGTTTTCTGCGTGGGGTTCGATCTTCAATACGTAAAGTCCAAAAAATCTTGGTTGAAGTACATTTCGAAAGATGATATGAACATATTTACGAACTTATCACATTCAAATTTTTCTGCTAAATTTCAGGCTTTTCATAGGGCGAAAGGTTCTTCTTATTCTTATTTGAAAGAATTTGACAATCGTCATTGTTACAAATTTATGCAAGAATTTTATAAAGAAGTTAATTCCGTATCTAGTTACGAATATGAATTAATTTCTCCTTTTGATATGTCTATTTATGGAGATTGGGCATTGTCTGCTTACAATTTTTATAGTAATCATGTCGGTACTGAATGGTATCATAAAAAAAAACATTTATTTATTTATGGCCCTCCTGATTGTGGAAAAACATTTTTTGTTAAGCTAATTACACAATATGCTACAGATGTCACTGTCCATGTTAGTGGTAATACCCTTCATTTGTTACAAAATCACCATCAAGTTGTTGTGGTAAATGAATTTTCTGAGGACTACAACCTTAATGTTCTTAATTGGTTAAATTTTTTGGAGGGTGAACCTTTTTACATTTATGAAAAATACAAAGTTCCTCGTTTATTCACTTTCAAAGGACTGGTCATATTTACTTCAAATGAATTAATAGAAAATCCTGCTCTTCTTGCTAGGATCAATGTTGTGGAGGCGACACCGCTTCGGCAATTCCCGAAAGTGGAAGTCCTTCCGAAAGAGCCCTTCTGCCGGAAGACGCAGGTTGTTCACGTATAGACGGCGCCGTCAGTCTCTCTACTCCCTGCTTAGGCGTCGACGCTATAATCGACGCTCTCGTTTGCGAGTTGGAAAAAGACGTACCCGATTTTCTGTTTATCGACAGAATTATAGAAGAGTCCTTAGTGTTCCTAAAAACCTTAGGGGCGGAACATTCATCCATCGGTTCCAAGGTTCTGACTGCCTGGTGTGGTGTCAGGGGCTTGGCTATGATGATTGGACGTTTCGAGCAATTTCCGATATGAGTCCTTTAGCTAGTGCTGGATTTGTTGCTTCTGATCATTTTACTTTTCATTCTAAGTTTACTGAATGGAAGTTATTGTCTTACGTTAATTGGTTTTCTGGATTTAAGATAACGCGTTTTGAAGTTTCAATGAATGATGAGTGTACCCCTCAAGAAGTTAAACAATTTGTTGAACAATATATTAACATGAAGGAGTTTGATTCCATGACTGACAGGGTTATGACTTCTGATAGAATTATAACAGTGGTAGCTGAATTTGTGATTCTAAATACAACAGAATTGTGATAATGTATTGGTTATGAGTAGTAGGAACTGGGGGCTTTGAGAACAATAGGTTGTGAATCACCCCGTGGGAATGTTGCGTGTGATTAAATCGAGTTGAGCTCGCGTAATGATTTGCATAAAATTTTATCTTGTCCCGCCTCGCGATGTCCAAACCATTACCTTATATTACTCGTTAGACTTGACTAGTCTACTTGAACGTTTCAATCGTTCAGATGCATTTTAAAGCCCAGCGAGCGTCGAGGGACATTGACGGAGGAATATTTTATACAAGTTCGCTGGAAACATTATCGTATCAACAAGTCATCTAATTGCAATGCGGTTCCACTGCACCGTCTCCAGGATGTGATACCTCACAACAGTTATTATAGCGAACCCCTCTTCCTTTAAGCGACGTCGACTTCGTACATATCCAACTTATCTCACATTTTGCGTGCATTTGTCTCTCCGAGACGGGCTCTTTGAGACTGTGCATAGCAATTATTAGTTTTAGTCAACGTGGAGGGGAGGAGATCGGTGCAGTATAAAACTCTTCAGGCAGAGGGATGCAAATTCACTCCACAAGTTCTTTTCTTGCAGCGAGCCTAAGACGTGAGTATCACATACCGCATTTTAACCATAATAATAATAATGGATAATTCATCTCGAAAGACTTTGCTCTATTTGACTTTAGAAACTTGTTTGAAAAATTCGTTGAAAATGCGCAATATTTCATTTGGGTCATATATTGCGTCTGATAAAGTAAAAAATATGGCAATGATGGGATATATACGTAATTTCGATGGAACGATTGTCCGCATACTGGGTGGTGGAGGTGATGGAAATTCCCACAATAATTATTCTGAAATACTTTCAGAAGATGATGAAATTTTAAATAAAAAATTAATTTTTGCTATTTTTAAAAAGGTGGATTTATCACCCCCACCACCAACAAAAAGGAGATTTAAAAAACAGAAAGTAGTTGGTATGAATTTTTTTCCATGATTAATAATATCCCTAACCCGCACGACACTCCTCATACACACGGAAAAAATGTATATAATATATATATAACGTTGGTAGCAGGTAATCAATTTTAATTTTAATTTTTGTTCTAGGAACTAGTACTGCAAAATGAACAAACTAGCCGCCAAATTGAACGCAGTTGGTGGATCCGCCACAGACAACAAGCAGACACCGACGGTCTCACCCTACCCCTCGGCGAAGAATTTCGAATTATCAAATTCAGAAAAGCCACGACACGTTTTGGAAAAGCGCTTATAGCGCAAATTCGCTCTTTGGCTACATCAAAAGAGCAAAATATATGGGTACCGAAGATATATTTGTATTTTGAAATTTTGAAGATAGCTGAAGAAATGAAAATGACAGTGACTGTGAAGTTACTATTGATATTTACTGTTTTTTTTTTCTATTTATTTTTATTTATTGATGTTACTATTGATTGTTATTAAAGTACGATAAGTACAAACTTTTCTCTCACATTAAAAGCTAAATTTGACGATCTTTGATCAGTACGTCGTAAGGGTGCCAAAGCTAATAGCAACAATAGCTCATCTTCGTCAGAACCGTTCAACATCTTGCAGTTTACGAAGTGTTGCGATCGGTACGACACACATAGCGCGGTTGTAAAGCAGTTACCGCCTTTAAACTGCTTTCTGACTGCTCATGTATCTGGTGTGACGTTGCCCTGCTTTTGGTGTGCCCAGGCCTTAAGTTCTAGCATTTCCCGATAGATAGCAACACTGGCCAGACTTCTGAGCCAACCTGGGTATAGTTACACGTTTCACCACCAATGCAGTGCTGCTCCATCTTGGTGTTGTCAAAGTGCTGGATTTTGTTGTCTTCCAACTTTTGTTTCCTCAAGCTTATTTTTAAGCTGTTGAGAGCTGGTAAGTGAATTTTCTTTTACTGTAATCCTTTGTTTAACTTAATATCAATACAACTATTTGTTTATGTTTATAGTTTACAAACTGAGATGAGTTTTGTAGGTTGGTCTAACTTTGTCCCAGATTTAGGGTAACTTTGGCCCAACATGGTGGCTGGGCCAAAGTTACCCCAAGGTATATTTTTTTGTTTATTTGTGACAGAAAATTTTTTTGCTGTTATTTATCCATTTAAGATGCTAAATCATTGCAGTATATCCCTGTTAAACTGTATATAATAACAATTGTGTGTTTTGTTGCAGGGAAAATGCCAAGAAACCGGATAAAACCACTAGGGACTAGAAATTACGGTAACTACAAACCAGAAATATTGGATGAATGTCTTGAGGCCATACGATCAGGTGAGTTAACACAAAGAGCTGCAGAAACAAGGTATGGCATTCCTCGTTCTACAATTAAGAATAAATTGAAAGGCAGGCATATGAATACAGTTGGTCGAGCAAGAACATTTAGCGATGAAGAAGAGCTGGCTTTTGAAAAGCACTTGATAACACTATCTGACTATGGATTTCCAGTTGTTGAGACTGATTTCAGATATGCAGTAAAATGCTATTTAGATAAGAAAGGTGTCAAGATAGATAGGTTTCAAAACAACCTCCTGGCTACGAATGGACCAAATCGTTTTTGAAAAGGCATGAGAAGCTGACAAGTGGTCTCAGCTCTAACATAAAAAAGTAAGAGCTGAAGTTGGTGCTAAAGATATTGAAAATTACATGGAAAACCTGAAAGAAGCCGAAAACGTTCCTGCCACTCATATTTGGAACTACGATGAAACAAATCTTTCAGATGACCCTGGAAACAAAAAGGTAATTTGTAAGAGGGGAGCTAAATATGTGGAAAACATATGCAATCATAGTAAAAGTGCAACCTCTCTCATGTTTTCTGGAAATGCTGCAGGGACTCTTCTCCCCCTATGTAGTGTACAAGGCAGATAACATGTGGACAACTTGGACTGAGAATGGACCAGCAGGGGCTCGTTATAATCGTTCTAAAAGTGGCTGGTTTGACGCTATATGTTTCGAAGATTGGTTTGAGTCGTTGTTCTTACCTCATGTGAGAACTCAAAATGGGCCAAAAGTTATTATCGGGGATAACTTGTCTTCACACATTAGTTTAAACGTACTTAGGCTTTGTGAAGAAAACAATGTTAAATTTGTCTGCTTACCACCGAACTCCACCCATCTTACACAACCTCTAGATGTGGCCTTCTTTTCCCCCATGAAAAAGTCATGGCGAGCAATCTTAAGCAAATGGAAAGAGTCCGCTTCTGGCTCTAAGTTCACAACCATTCCAAAGGACGCATTTCCGACTCTATTAAAAGAGTTAATGGCTAGTTTGGCAGAAAATCAAGAAAGAAACCTGATGGCTGGATTTGAAAAGTGTGGAATCCATCCTTTTAACAAACAGAAACTACTAGACAGGCTGCCAGAAAACCAACCGGTTGACAACACAGTAATAGGAGAAGCCTTTCTTGAGCAACTGGAGAAAAAGAGAGCTGAATACTTGACGAAAGATGGCCCCAAAAGAGAAAGAAGAAGCTGCAAGTGCCCGCAGGAAAGAGTGTTTCGAATTTAAGGATGTAGAAGAAGCTACCGGTATCTTAGAAGCTTCTCTTCGTCAAAGCAGACTTCGTCAAAATCTGAGAAAGAAAAAGTTCCCAAGAAGAAGCATAAACAGACTTACAATTCTTCTTCGGATGAAGACGATGTGGAAATGGTATTAGAGTCAGATGGAGTGAGTGAATCATTTTCAGACCTAGAAGACCTTCAGGAAGAATCTAAGAAAGCCGAACCTACTGCTGAAACAAAAAAACAAAAATGGAAAGCAGAAGATTTTGCCGTTGATAACTTTGTAATTGTGATCTACAATGGTCAAAAGTACCCTGGCAAAATAGTAAGCATTTTTGATCATGGCCCAGTAGTTGAGTGCATGGAGAAGAAAATAAAATTCTGGCGCTGGCCTGAGAAGCAAGACCGCATGGCCTATGACTGGGATGACGTTTGGGAAAAAATAAATCCTCCTAAAATAGCATCAAAGAGGAACCAGTTCACAGTCCCAGAACTAGACAATTTCGTGGAATAACTTGAAATATTTTTACTTCCTTTTGTAACAATAAAGTGTGATTTTTACTTCGTTTTGTAACAATAAAGTGTGGTTTTCTTAGCAGTTTGTTTTCCTTTTCCACTTTTTTGTCCAAATCATAAAGTTTAAAAGTAAAAATCTAATAAACTTGAAAACTGAATACTTGAAAAGAATGTAACTTTGCTCCACTTATGATATGGTACTAAATTTCAAAGGTTTTAATGGATGGGACAAAGTTACCCCAATCCCAGGTAACTTTGTCCCAATTTTTAAAAATTTTTTATCTAGGTTAGGAAAATTATTAGGGACTTATACTAATGCTTAAATTTGTGGCACATAATCGAATAATAACTGGAAAAACTTAAAACACAATCTTCATCACAAATAGATTGGTAAAAACTGGTTTGTTTCACAAAAAACTGGGAAAGTTGGGCCAAAGTTACCCCAGTTGACGGTACCGAAGATATATTTGTATTTTGAAATTTTGAATCTCAACTTCGTATTACCAAATGATCTCAGTTTTACCTACCAAATAAATTCGAACGTTTACATTGAGTTTTCACTTTTCTACCCCTTTTTTTCTTCTGAACCGAGGATAGATAAACAGACATTTGAAAGAAATATTTCATCATTACAAATAGAAGTTGTCTCATTTCTACGAAAATTATGGAGGAAGTACAAATCCCAGAGTTGCTTACAGGCAACCGCGAATCTTCCCAGCTGGAATATGAAAGCCCAAGGTTGCCTGCAGGCAACCAGAACCCCCCCCCCCCCCATTTTTTCATCATTTTAATGATATTTGGCACCCCAAAAAACGTTAGAAGTAGGAGAAAAAAATGTTGACCTTGAATTTCATGTAGTGGGACTTCAAGGGTTAAGCTGAATGAATAAGGTTGTCATTCTAGGGTTAATTAACTAAGTAAGCATAGGTACCAATGAAAATGGTACAGATTATCTTTTCTTTTCCCTCATCAGGTGCCCGTCTCTCTACATACTTATCATGAATTTGGATTTGTGTCCCCGTCAGCTCGTTGACTATTGGGGCAACACATCAAAGTGAAAGTTTTAGTTTGACGTGGCAACCCCAAACTAGGCCAACAGGTTAAAAACTCCATTTCGCCTTCAATTAGTGAACTAACTTCACGTTTAATTAAACAAGACAAAACAATTACTACAGTTCCTACCTTGAACTGGCAGAGGGTCCTTTGTACAGTTTCTTGGAGTAGTTACCGAAATTCACGACACGAAGCAACCACGGAACAATCGAAAACTGCGTGACGTGGACTGAAAACGAGAACGGAAGAAAGATGGAGGCCAACAGGGACATCGAACCGAGGGAGTGGGAGCGCCAGGTTAGCCAACTTCGGCGATAAAAATGTCCCCGACTCTACTGCAGCATGGATAAGGGAAGGCCACTTTACCATGGATACTATACCCAACAGTGGCGGCACCTTTACAAACGTCCTCGGAGCTATCGTAGTTAACCATTGCGATAACAGAATGCGCAGTAAAGCAAGATCTCCTGATTTAAGCGATTTTTTTCCAAGTTTTCTTGAGGCGTCAACGCTTTTAAACTAACTTTTTTTTTTTTCTGGTTTTACTTTTGAAATAGACCAATTCTGTGGAAAATTCGGAAGGTCTAAAAAGGCCATTATAATTACGACGTAAGTAAACTTGACCGTAAGACCTCTTTTTTTGTTTTACACTGAACATAGTAACTTCATTAGGACCACACGACATCCGCTTTTGAAATGAAAGTCTTGCACGAGAAGGCTCTCCAAGTACACTTCCTGTCAAAAAAAGACTCTATTACACTTCCGCAAAATCGAGAACTACGCTCCAAAGGTTTTCTCATTAAATGCAGAGTTGGATCAGAAAACCACTCCAAAACCTTAACACCTGACACGTATTTTTGGAGAGGATTTCGACTGTATCTTGGGAGAAATCCAAAAGGACTTGAAAAAGAGTACCCAACTTTTACATTAGCAGGCCGAAACCTCACGTTTTTTTTTCACTACATGACAACGTTAGGGGAAAACCACCACTGAATCCGTGGGAATGAACGTAGCGAGAGACATTTTCAACTCTTACTATCGGAATAGGTAGTGGGGGCCCTCGAATTTATTTTGCGAAAGACCATTCCTTCTTAATCACTGTTTGTGTAGTGAACGTTTCTGAAATGTCGCGCCCTGAAACCCTTCTCTCCGCTCTTGCTAGTGCAAGTGAAAACCAATTAGCTCACCACCCTGACCCAAGTTCAGTGTATCATAAATTGTTCCGCACGTTTTCAAAGATTTACGCCGAACATTCCGCGACAAACGAATTTGAAAAGAAGGTTGTGTCGGGGTATTTACCCGAATTTAATCGATTAGAATCGGACATTCAACTGTTGAACAGTTTAACGATTGCCGCGTTGGAAGAAGTTTGTGATAGTTTGACGAACACGGAACTTGCAAGAGATTTAGAAAGCACATACCAACATATTCTGGATGGTGATGAACCATTTCTTTGGTTCGATGTTGTTTTGTTTTATTTCAAACTATTCAACCAGGAGGATAGCTACTACGCTACAATAGTTGAACGTTGGCTCTGTTAGAAGGAGTAAATTTTAATATAAGGTGCAAAAAAACTGTGTCTACCATGGAACACTGTGTCTGGTGTGTTATGTATTGGAAGAAGAAGTCTAACCTTGTCTTTTGCAGTTCCTTCTTAAATAAAACGTGTTTGCCTCATTAAAAGTAAAAACCTATTAATAAGTTTATCACAATCATTAAAATCCATTGCGTATAATTAACAAACCTCAACAGGCTCCTCAAATTAGCAGATGTGGAGCCAATAGTATTGGAAGTGGGGAAGTTTGTGAAGCGAACCCTCCGATTTCATGTGTTTGAACCAAAGAGTTTATTTGGTATAGCTTCAGTAGCCACGATTGCCTTGGTATTAGAAAATTACAAAGACCGTTGGGATTTGAATCCAATACTACCTAAAACAGTCATTAGCCATTTGGAAAGTATATCTCTCTGGTTCCGGTATTACAACTGCGTTAATTTTTTACGGAAATTTAAGGATCCATAGATGCTACATCGACACGCTGCGAAATTCGATGAACTAACTGCTAACACATACCAGTAACCTTAGCCTTATCAAATAGATCCATCCTGGCATTTTACATCTCCCGGATATTTTTGGGAGGCTATGTTAAAGAAGAAAGGAGTAAAACTGGAAATTCTCAAGGATATTGATATGTCCGTTAACTTCCTGTTTTGTAAAGGTCTGGAAAAATGGCAATTCCTTGAATCTCTTTTATGTAAGCGTATATATGATTTATCGGACTTTGGATGCCCAGCAATTCGAACGTTACAACCACCTCTGCCTATCTAAAACACCAACCCCTGCCCCATCCATAGGCAGCTAACATCGACATTGGTATGCTCGCGACAGTGCATGAAGCTACTAGACTGGATGATGCAAAACTTGGGAAAAATTGACCTTTTTCATCCATTTGCTCGACTCTCTACATTTCAACTCGAGAAGAAGCTGTGGAAGTGTGTGGAAAACCCTATAGACATTGCAAATGCGGGATTCGTTCATGTTAAAAAAACAAAGAACTGTGTAGAATGTATTTATTGTCATGAAATTGTAAACACTTTTTCATACCATAATCATGTATGTGCTCTCAAACCTAAAAATGGCCTGCTGTTTTATAGCCAATGGAAATTCGTTGAACATCTTTAGGATGGTGTAAACCGGAAGAAGAAAGCTGAAATTGCCCCATTCCCCTCATTAACTCTGAGAAAGAAGGCAAAAACTGAAGTTGATCCAGCTTTAAAAAAGTAGATCAACTTAAATTTTAGCTTTGCAGGCGAACGATAAATTAAAAGCGCACAAATGCAAAATAGTTCAAGAGTGCCCATCTTGTATAAAGCAGTATAATATACTGCAGTATTATGTTAGCAAGTATGCATGAGTGTTTTATGTAAGTCACCTCCCTTTATCACAAAGTTTAATTTAGCTAGATTTAAAGTTGGTCCTGAGCTATACACAGCAAGATGAACTTCGAAGTAGCTGTAAGTATTTCTCAATATCTTTTCCAAAATTCAATTTAGAGCCCTAGTTCTGTATCATAAAAACCCACTACTTACTAAATGCACTTGGCAAGCAATAAGTGGCGCCAGCACCCCTAAGAAATTCATTAACCAATACCGCCTATAAAAATTGATCACCTATTTTTAATGTCCGCAAACATTAAATCTCAGAACGATAAGTGAACAATAAACCTAAAGTACCTAAAATACTTAAAATAAACCTAAAGTGACAATAGGAGCGCACAAATGCAAAATAGTTCAAGAGTGCACATCTTGTAGAAAGCAGTATATGTTAGCAAGTAAGCATGAGTGTTTTATACGTGTTTTATGTAAGTCACCTCCCTTTATCACAAAGTTTAATTTAGCTAGACATTTAAAGTTGGTCCATTGTGCTCAAGACCTTAGTCCTTTAGACCTTGGTAGAACTGTACCCCCACTATTAGCAAATCATATCGAATGAGTACCACTTCCGCAGACAACGCACAAATAATTGTTAGACAGACCGGCACTGCAGTGGACGTTCATCTTAAAAATATTCACCCTAAAGAATTGAACATACCCGAAGCTTTTTTAACATGGCAAATGAACATTAGCTGTAAGATTATTCTGCTATTAGAATGCACTTTTGTGAGAAAACGGTTGGGCACTATCCAGTTCCACGATGCGAATTTTAAAACTATAACACGCTAAGGAATACCTAACTCAGTTATAACGAATACTCTGACGTTTGGTATGTACAAGCAGGCGCTCTACAAAAGTTTAAAATTTTACATTCATACGAATTTCAGTTTTTCATCCATACGAAAAGAGGATAACCTCTAACTTAGAAGCGATTAGACAATTCGTTAAAATTGAGATGTGATTGTGTCGTTTTAATAGTAATTTACACTTCTGCATCGCTCGTGTTTATTAGACTCATATTCTGACCAGATTTGCATTTTTTGAATATTGTACGGTATATGTGAGAGATAAATGCGGGTGCCACTTCAGTACTCTTCATTCCACTGAACACTTTTAACGTGGTAAGTTGCTGCTGGAAGTACTGTAATTATTTGCAAAGATTTCATTTACCAAATCTCTCTTTTATATTTGTAGAATATTAATATTTACAATATGTATAAAAAAATAACTTCATTGTTTTGCTACGATTCAGAAAACAAAGACAAAAAAAAAAAGTTGCAAATGCTCGCTAATTATTAACCAGTTTCTTGTAAAACGAATGCCCCAAATTCACCAACAGATTGTCCCACGCATACAAAAACATTAAAGGAGGGGTTATGTTCTAACTATCATTTATATAATACGTGTGAATACATGACTATTTTTGATCAAAGATTTTCAAGAATGTGTCCACATTTACCACTGCGAATTGTTAGAAATTGTTATTATAAATATATAAAAATGTACTCAGCGAATGTGGAACTATTGTTGAGAGAATATTATAAACCGCTATTTGTTGAAAAACCGGATCAGGGACATATCTATTGGAAAAATAAATTAAAAGATAAATGCGCAGAAATATTAGAAATGTCACCTAAAAAGGCCATGGCGTATATTCTCAACCCGGAGCGAATAATTGATGATCCAGAAGTTGTATATAATTCACAACTTATTAAAAACGAACTGCAATGGTTAAATTTAATTCATTTTCCAGATAAACATGTTTATTTGGATAATGAAAGCCAAAATTTTTTGTCGACAACGGGTTTTCTTTTTACGTCTACATGTAAAAATATTTCCAAAACTATAATATCCTATGAATTTGATTTGTTTATGGAAAACAAAGATGAGGAATTAGGATATTACAGTTTAAAGTTACAATGCAAATATAAAAATTTAAAAATATGCATTGATGAACTTAGGGAATATTTTTTCAGCCTATATTATAAAGCATACAATCCACAAACTGCAAGTATTGAAGAATATATTAAACATGCACCACAATGGTTAAATTTAATTTGTTCTCCAATCAAACGGGTTTACTTGGATTATGAAAGCCAAAATTTTTTGTCGACAACGACGTAAAGACGTAAAAATATTTCCCAATGTTATATAACCAATGATTCAACACCACATTTCGGATTTGTTTCCCATATATAAATCCAAGAGTTGAAGGTTGTTGGAATAGAAAATGAATAACGAGACATTACAATAACGTCAATTTATTTAAAAAAATTCAGTTTACAAAAACATTTTTACTATTACTACTACTACTACTGGTCGTACAGAAGGATAAATCTCCTAAATTACGTGATATAACGTTCCGTTTCTATATGAGGCTGTTACCAGGTTACATTCTACTCTTATCAAATGCTCATTTTGAATTGATACAGGCGGTTCGGATGTATGGTTTATATTAGGTTCTAAAATTCTGGGGCTGAACCCTAGGGTCCTATTGTGTCAGGTTGCGTAAAGTCTATCAGTTGGTTGGAATAAATTTCAGTTTTTAACGTGTTATTATTAGCTTTTATTGAGACGCGAGCGGGTAATTCCACAAACTTTTGAATGACTGAGTTAATATCGGACAATTCGTAGGAACCTGTACGTAATTTGATCACATCTTTACCTATAGGGAAACGATTATTTTTACCCTCTTCAATGTTAGGGATAGAACATAAAATACATTTTTTTATTATGAACTGGTTTTTTATTCACATCGGATCAAACAGATATTTCGAAAATTAGAATGACCGATTAGACAGTTGAATGTAAATATTGATCGAAAAGCAGAAATGGATCACAGTTGGGAGATTTATGATTTGTCACCCAAGCGCTTCAAGACTGCCGGCCACCATGCCCCATTAAAGGCTCCCTTCACATCCAACGATACCAGAATAGTATACTGCTTTGAATCCAGTGAATGCTTCAGTAGCTTCTTCACTTCCATGAGGGCCTGAACAGTTCCTTTTTGAGGGGTAAAGCCGTACTGTTTCGACGATAGCTTACCCCGGGTACGTAGTTCGTGAAGAATCCTGTTTATCAGTAGCTTTTCCAGGACCTTTCCCATGAGGTTCAACAAGCTGATAGGCCTGTACTTGGACGGATCGTCCGAGTTCTCTCGTCCCGGCTTGGTGATCAAAATCACGTTTGATGTCTTCCAGTTGAGTGGGAAGATTCCTCTTCTTAAACACTCGGAGTACAGAGTTGTGAGAGCGCCTGGGACACAGTTGTATATAGCCTTCAATATCTCCACCGTGATACCGTCTTCCCCCGGAGCTTTACCCTCCTGGAACCCACCTATAAATTTTTCCACCTCCCTCTCCGTCATCAGCCGTCCCCTCATTTTAATAGTAAACATGTTACTTTTTCAGTGTTTCTACATAAATAAAACTAATTCCTTGTTGTTGTTTGTTTCAGAATGAGTATTTTATATAAACCACATGGCCAGCAATGGACTGATGATGATGTATACGAAGTACTTTTTGATCCTAATGTGTCTGATACAGAACTGCTTGATAGTGATGAAGATGACCCTGCAGATGAAATAATTCTTGGAAAAAAGAACAAAAACGTTGAAAACCAAGAAGATGAAAATCGGTTTGCTGAGGAACAGGCTGAGAAGATTCTATCTGGGAGATTAGAAGTCGATGAATTAGTTACATCTTGGTTAGTTGAGGATACATTGGCAAGTAGTGATCCACCTATCGAAGAAACCAACATTGATCTTGGTGTTACCGATCAGATTGGAAACCTAGATCATAGCTCTGTGATTGATGATGTTGTAACCCATCAGGATGGAAACCAAATAAATGAACCATCGGTTCAGCCTATCCCACCAACCTCAACAATCTAGGCTCAGCAAGACACATTTTGCAGGCCTTCCACACGAAAGAAGCGGATAGTGCCAAATCGTGACTCATCCAATCTGCAGGAACCTGTGATCAATCATGATTCCAGTGCTGTATCGTCAAATGGGAATAATGTTGAAATGTTGCGGAAGAAAGACTGGAAGTGGACCCAAGCGGCTTTCCGACCTCCTGATGTTTCCTGGAAAGATGCTCTTCCTCCTCCCCCTGAAGCTGACATGCAGCCAATAGATTACTTCAAGGTAACATTTGATCCTCTGAGGAGGAGCTAAAATTGGCCAGAAAAAAGAGGCCTGCTAAGATAAAACCCAAGAGGGAGAGCACGAAAAAGGTCGTGAAGACCAAAGAAGGCTGGAGGCCTATTACAGAGACCTCCTCCCTTTCCTCCTCCTCCTCCCTATCAGGAGAGGAGTGGCCAGTCCTGAGCACCAAGTTTGCCATCGGTCTTGGCAAGCATGAACGGGCCAATGTGTGGGCCAAAGCTCTTGCACCGACAAAGGTGCTGATGATGGAGAGCCGGGAAGTTCAATCGGACAATGAGGCCAGCTCTGGCAGAGTGAAGGCAACGGGAGCTGCGGGAGCAGTTGGATCGGGCTCCAACCCGAAACTGCCAATCCCAAAGCCATTGGGGGCCCTTAGGAAAAAGGTGGTCAAGGCAGGGCCAACGCCACCAGCAGCCATTTGTTTGAGCACAGTGGTTGGAGAGAAGGATGCTCTTATGGCCCGTTGGGTGACTTGGGGTGCAAACTCCAATAACATCGGAGAGCGCCCATTCAAGGCAGCTTCCAACTACATGGAGGAGATGGTGAGAAACGTTGTAGAGCCCTTAATAAGGGCCAACAAAGAGCTACAGATGGAGCTCTCTCACCACAGGCGTGTGTCGCTTGGAGTTACGCATATCTCCGAGTCAGTTGAGCGGCTGGACGAAGCCTTCAGGGAGTTGAAGGATAACAGGTGCGAAGTGGTCAACGAGCCACTAATCAGTGAACCATCAAACCTGGAGATGGCGTCGGCAAAATGCTCGAAAGAGAGGAGTATTGGACCTTAGTAGCTGCCTATGTGGAAGGCATTCTGCAGAGAAAGATCGTCCAAGATCGAGAGAGACAGAGGAGGCTCCAAACGGACCAAGAGGACTAAATCCCAAGGACTTGGCCTGAAGTAATGTGTTAAACAGTTCCAGGCCGAGTTCCAACGTGGGAGAGGAAGGTGAGGTTTTAGTGGGTTTGAATCCTACATAACCCGAAGTGCGGTCCCTTCTGGGTATCTTACAAGATCCGATTTTCACCTTAGGATCTTAAAGATTTCCTCACCTTCCTTCCGAAAAAAAAAAAAAACAAAAAAAAACAACATTTGATACGAATATCTTTCTATCCATAAGCAATGAAACCAATAAGTATGCCATGCAGGAATTTGGGATAGAAACGAATTTCACTGAGGATGACATAGAAAAATACTTCGGCATTTTAGTTCATATGGGGATTGTGAAAATGCATCAGTACTCGATATACTGGGCCAAAGAAACTCGCTATCCCCCTATAGCTGATGTCATGAGCAGGAACCGATTTGAATTAATAAAAAAATGCTTGCACATCAACGATAATACGAAGCAAAAAAAAATCAGGAGAGGTAGGTTTCGATAAACTGTTCAAGGTTCGTCCTCTCATAGATGCAATCTGCCAAAATGTAAACAAGATAGCCCCAGAAGAAAAATCCCATTCCAAGGGAATCCTCCTTCCTCTCTAAAACAATATAATAAAAATAAACCCCATAAATGGGGATTCAAAGTGTTTACAAGGGCCAGTGGGTCGGAGATAGTGAACGATTTTAGAATTTACATTGGTAAAGGGACCTGTAAGACGGTCTAGGCCTATCGAGTGACATAGTTCTTGACCTTTCAGAAAAGATCCCATCAAATCTCAACTATAAACTGTACTTTGATCATTGGTTTTCGTCCCTTCCTCTTGTCTACAAACTGCAGGAGAGGCTAATATGGTGTGTTGGCACCATTCGTCAAGACCGTATGGGCAAATGTCCACTCGAATCAGAACAGGATCTAAAAAAGAGTGGTCGTGGATCGTTCGATAACAAATCATCTGGTGACGGAAGGCTCAGTTTGGTAAGATGGTTTGATCGTAAAGCAATCAACTTGATTTCTTCATACTGCAGTGTTGAACCCCTTGCTAAATGTACAAGATTCTGTTAAGCCACAAAACAATATATAGAATTAGATCAGCCAAATGTGGTGTGTGAGGGTAATGGAATGGTATAGTTGCCCCTTCCGAGCAGGTGGATGCATCAAGTAATGCTCCGCCACGCTCAGAAGATGATTCAGACGCTTGCAGGCGTCCGACTCATCTCCCAAGGCGGCAGATTCTAAAATCGGGAAGGGGCCAACTAACCATATCCATCACAAGTGAAGGAGTACAACTCATATATGGGAGCTGTGGATTTAATGGACATGCTTATTGAGTTGTACAGAATCGATCTTCGATCACGAAAATGGTATATGAGAATCATATACTGGTGTATAAATCTGTCCATCGTAAATGGTTGGCTTCTGTACAGGAGGCACCAAAAGCAAAAGAATGAAAAAATCGAATTCAACTTGCTTCAGTTTACATCAAATATTGCTCACAGTCTGACAACTGCGTGCGAGACAGTCATAAAAAAACGTGGTCGACCATCCAATGAAGCAAAAGAATTCTCCTCCAGCTGTTCCCTACAAAAAAACCAAATTTGCCTCAACCGTCATCCATATTAGGCCGGCCATACACGTTACGGTATACCGGAGAGGTATACCTGCGCAGGTGACCTGTACAGGTAAACCGGAGCGTGTGTGCCAGCCACTTCAGGCCAACCTGCACAGGCAAAACGACCTGTGCAGGCGACCGGAGAAGAATCGAAATTCGATTCTTTTTACCTGCACAGGTGTGCTCACCTGAGCGTGTGTGTGGGCCGGGCGGTATACCTGCACAGGTTTGAGTCAGTTGTGGCGAATACTCCGACTAGAGAGCTTCGTGTTGTGTTCTGTGTTAGTGTTGTGCTTACTCTGTTTTCTATCCTCTGCACTCCCGTGCCAATGGTCTTCAAGCCCGTTGTATGCTGTTTACACATTAATTGTTTCGCTGTGTTTAATACATTATGTCTGTCCGAAAACAAAACCGAATTCTAGAAGAATTCATTGACATTTACCGATCAGAACCGTGCTTGTGGCGAATTAAGAGCAAGGAGTACCATGACCGTGACTTGAGAGAGGCTGCTTATGACAGACTTGTTATGAAATTAAAGGAAATTGAGCCCATCCGGTTTACCGTAGCGTGTGTGAGCTCTCACCTGTACAGGTATACCGGAGAGGTAAACCTGCACAGGTATACCTCTCCGGTATACCGTAACGTGTATGGCCGGCCTTAGCCATCAGAATGGACAACGTGGGCCACTTTCCTGAAAGATTACCAGCAAAAAAAAAGTGCCGTGTCTGCAAAAGTACGACGCAAATGACATGCAAAAAATGTCAAGTCGGGACATGCATTATTGTAAATAAAAATTGCTTCTACACCTATCATACATCTAAGAATTTCTCATTTTAATTAATAATAATCATTTTTACGGTTTTTTTTTGTTGTAAAATTTTACATGAATTTATTTATAATAAGTATTTTGACAGTATACAACATTTTTGAAGCAACAGGTAAAATTGGTGAAATTTATTGACCCTCTGCCCCAAGGTTGCTTAGAAGCAACCGTGCTGTATATACTAGGTGGTTCACTATAAAAAGTTGAAAATAGGTTAACACCCCATTTTGAGCCCCTAAAAAGAAAAGAACCACAAAAAAAAATTTTTTTATGAGCACAAAAAAGTCGGGGCTCAAAGGGTTAAGATGTTTTGGGAAATGAATGAACATCCACGCAATCATTAACCTTGACACGTGCTGCTAGCGATCAAATATTTTAGCGTTTAACGAGGAAAATTACCAATCTGCCTCGTGTATGCTGACTTTAAATGGGCTAATGAATTAAAGTCATCCCATTAATTATTATAAAAAGTGTACCTACCAATTGCACGAATAGTTTAATAAAAGTTATGATTATACTGAAGATGTTTGCGTATTAATTTCTTTAAATCGCACATAACGTGTTTTTAATACCTAACGACATAGAAAAGTTATTATTATAACGAAGTAGACCATCAAATATCCTATTATATTTATATATTTTTACTCTCTTCTATCCTACTTCATCAGTCATCTGTTAAACGCCTTTCATTATTTCGGTATTATTGTAGTCATCTAAGTAGGATGTTATATCATAAATGAACGAACATCCACGCAATCAGTAACATACTGCTGCTACATGCTACATATCAGTAACTACTTGGCACATGTGGAAATAATGTTAAGAAAGTACTATGAATCTCTATTTATCACACAGATGGATAGAGGACATAGATCTTGGATCGAAGATTTAAATTTTCACACAGATGTAAAAGTATTCACAGAATGAATGACCGACTACAGAACGATCACGAAATATTTGTTTGACCCTCAAATTATTATTCAATTTAAACTTAAACGTAAGGTTCACGAAGCAACAAATTGGCTTGATTTAATTCATTCTCCTCATGAAAAATTTCGTTTGGCTAATGAATCTCAAAATTCTTTAATGAGAACTGGTTTTCTCTTTACATCGGGTCAAACAGATATGTCGAAAATTAGAATGACTGACAGACAGTTAATTTTAAACATAGATAAAAAAGCGGAATTAGAACAAAGTTGGGATATTTATGATTTTCAAATTACGTATGAAAATTTACAGATACATATTCCTAAATAAAGTAAAAACTGACATACACATTGACGTATTTATAACCAGATACTCACGCAACTATACCATTGTTTTATGCGAACATACTATCCGTCAGATCTTCATTATTTTGCAGATGAACTAAAGTAAGTGAATCTTTAATTAATGTTTCTCACATCATCTTACTTCATTGTATGAAATTGATCTTAATATGACCTTCCACCAACAAAGAATTAAAATAACCGTTATTCAACTTTTTTTATTTTTTAGAATGGCTAAACGTGAAGAAAAAGAATTAGAATCATTATTGAAATCTATAAATCTTCAAGCTAAACCCCAAACATATGGAAGTTTACCAGATCTAACGATTGGGAAAGTAAACTTAGTAAAAACATTTGAACGCAGAACAGGTCTGTATGGAATCCAGACCCAAGTGATGCTTCTGCTAGATGGAGAAGTACCGATTGTATTTAACCTACCAAGAAGATATAATGTGATTTTGTCTGATGATTTTATTTCAAAAAATGTGAGTATGAGTATTTAAAGAGGTACTTACTTTCACATTTTTATACATATAATGCATGTTTAGTAATAATTAATAATTGAACATAATATGAGACAAACAATACGGGTGTTACTAGTTAGAATTTTTTTTTTGAAACTAAACAACATAACTTTTCAATAACAGATTTGGTTGACTGAATAGATCGTATGACTTATTAATTAGTTATATATATAGTCAATTAATTTTGAAGAGAAATTTCACAAATAGAAGAAAGAGAGTAAGCCTGATATTTCGAATGTATCTTGATCACAGATTTGGAGAGAAATAAATGTCTTGCAATTGGGAATATTGTAACCATGGCTTGGTTGGTTGCTTTGATTCTTGGATTTCAGTCGTTCAGGTTGAGGCCAGGTGTTCGATTTGCTCCAAGTAACAATCTATGGGCTCTTTCGGATTGCTGGAGCAATTAGCAATTAGCCGCATCCGGAAGCTTCTTTAGTACTTTAACGCCAAAGCACTGGGTCAAATGTTGCATCATGGGATGATGCGTGAGCTTTAACTGGGAGTGGCCGGCTTTGGTTCAGCATTATCAATAGGTCTTATTTTCAAATGGTAAAGTTGGCACTACAGCGGACGTAACCTTCGTGTCGGTACGTTATCCGCTTTAAAGGATAAAAAAGACGTAATTCTCAATTATGTGGAAGAGTTGAAATATGGTGTATTGAAACCACCAAAAAAACCCTGACACATTCACTTCGCACGAAATACATACACTTAAATATGAAACTTCATTGTATTGAATGTCACTAAATAAGATTAAACGTTTATTCATTAGTACGTAAGAAGAATTTTTAAACATATTATTCAATGCGAACAAATCCCATAAATGAATAACCAATAAATTGTATACCTCCGCGTAAATTTAATAGAATAAGATTTTTTTTTCTTTTTATGTTATATCTATTAAGAACTTGCACCTACTTACGTAAATGTTGTTCTTTTCTCGTTCTTACCTTGTGTTGTTAAATTAACCCCTCCTTCTTTATTCGGAAAATCACCAAAAACCCTATCAATCGAATTTTGTCAACTTATTATTTCTTTTGTCTTCAGACTTTTTCATTTTTTCTCAGCTATCGCTCAGGTTTGTTTTTCTTTTTATTTATATTACTCTTTTGCTGCTTTAGCATACGATTCTTTCTTTTCTCTTTTTCCCTCGAGGAGTTTTCTTTTAATTTCGTATCATTATATCTTTTCCTTTCAGTTGTTTGTATCATTTTGTTTATTGTTTTTACTTCTCTTTTGAGAAAAGTGAAATTTATTTATCACTTATGCAGTGAGTGGTAGCAGAGTCTGCACTGTGGCAATAGTGTCTATTACTATCGTTTTGACGGTAATACTTGCTATTGTCTTACATGGCCCCTTCCCCGTCAATTTAAAGCCAATACCTGGCGGACCTTGTATTCCTCCATGAAAATATTCGCTTCCGCCATCCCCCTCGATCACGTTCCCGCTCCAACGTCCAAATTTGTCAACTGACATCGTTAGAATGATTACAAAAAAAAAAAATTGATCGGGCATTTTTATCATCCTCAATTCTGATAACTCCTCTAATATGGATACGATTTCGTTCGAATGAGAGTTATTACCGGCAATTGATGATGCTACTAACTTTTTTAACCTTTCACATAACTCGTTTGGATCGTCAAAATATACGTAATTAGTCGTCGTAGCGTTTTTCCCCGTCGTCGTCGTCGTCATTTGTAATCCCGTACCCGTTAGTGTTTCATCAAGATCCATAGATGATTCGTCGTCAACGTCGGGAGCGACGGCGGTGGATTTCGTAGGGAACAGTTTAGATTTGAACAGTTGAAACTTTCAATTCGAATTTGAATTGAACTTTTCAAATGAACGTTTGAAAATTATTAAATGAAAATGTACACTTTAAAAAATAATTTCGCTTCGGGTTTTTCTAAAAATTTGCACGGAGAAGTGTATATGTTTCCAAATTATAGTATTTACTTTCCTAGAGATGTTAAACTATTTCCATATTCACTTTTATTTTTAACAATTAAGAATATAATCGAAACACTCGATCTTGAAAGCGATATATATGAATTAGAAATTCCGATCAAACTTGAAGATATTCTTCTCTCCGCTTGGAAAAAGTTTAAAATTAAATCAATGTTCTTTCGCTTACGCGCTTTCATATTACAATGACGTTGATATTCCTTTTCCATCTCTTTCCGAATTTAACTATAAACTATTACTACATTACGATTGTTGTGTAAATCTTGACAATGATACCACCACGTTACCATATTTTCTCAACGATAGTAGAACTAACGAGTTTATCATATTTGAACGATTGTATTTTGCAATTAAAATAGTATCTACGCGAAAATGCGTTGAAACAATATGTAGCAACTGCGTGTCAAAAACATTTTCCACATTAAATAAACAACTTCCTGGTAAATTTCATCTAAAAGTTTATAAATATTATAAAACAGTTCTAACTACACAATGGCGACGTGTAGTGTTTAACAGAAAAAACTGGTGTTCATCGTGCATACTTACTTCATATTTAAAACTAATCAGGTAACTAACTTACAAGTAAACATGTTCTTACTTGATAATTTAAAAATAAACCCGTTTTATTATTATCACCTCGATTTGTTCTGTTCTAGTTAACCATGGAATCAACCCACCAGCAGTCATTCAACGAGAAGTCGGCAGATGAATTTCTAAATAAGTTATCCTCGAGGACGGCAAAAAACTATAAGATTATAAAAAATTTAAACATCGATCAATGTTATCCGATCAAAAGTTTTTCAATAAACTTATCAAAATTCACGAACGTTTGCATAACTGCTGACATTAAAGATACATCGGATGACACTATTTACACTGTTACATTACCGCAAAGATATAATCAAGCGGTCAATGAAGAGACAGCTAATGCATATGACGGTGAGCGTATCATCGATACATCACTTTTGAGAAACATCAAAATCGATTGTCTAATCTTTTTAATTTTAATATTATATTAAACTTTAATATAATATTAATATTATAACGCTCCCCTCTGAAAGTTACCTATACATTGCGGGTAATTTGACAAAAAAATGGAACTGAACGAGATGAAACCTTGAAGCTTGTAAACATTTCTGTACCTGTAAGACGAGCTGATTACAATGGTGCTTGATTTGGGACTTTGTGACACCTGGATCCACCTGTCGCCGTAAGATCACTTTATATCTACTGTCATTCTTTAGTATATTTTACATATAGTGTATATATATATGTTCAGCTTATATACCAAAACAACTTAATTAATAATATTGCTTACCTAACTATGTATAACTACTAGCATACTTTTGATAATAACGTTTATATTCGACAAAAATTTAATACATAAAATAATATCTACTGTAAATTGAATAATATAATAAAATACAACTATTGAATAAATAAAATGGCCTGTACATTGATAATTCCACTTACCTCAATGTAATGGAGAAACAAGCTGCAATAGTTTTTGGTAAGTCTCCTTTCTCATTCTGTAGAATGCGAGGAACTTCGAATCAGATTCTTGTAATTCTTTTGCAGCAACGAATAATCGGCAATTTATGTTTTTCTCCAAGTAGGGGTGTAACCACATCTTTTTCACTTTCCTTTTTCTGTATCGGTTGTAATAATAATAGTTTATGATCATGTCCTCATCACTACTAGAATCACTAGTCATATTATAAAAAATGTATAACGCCACGACACAACAGACCTCTTCAACAGCTTGATGGAAACTGAATACTGGCAACCCGAGTAGCAACTGTCTGAGGATGACAAGCAACTGAAGTCTCCCAGTATCAGAGTATCCACGTCTTCAGTATCCACAACTCTAGTATCGCAAGATTTAGGTATCCCCGTGTCGTCTTTCACGATACGCATCAGAAGATGGAAGGAGATTCAAAGGATGGGCTGGGAAGAACAAAACAATCATAGTAGAAAGATAGTGGGGCCAAGGCAACCAAAACCGACCTTGACCTTTGGATGACCCCCAAAAAAATCTCATCGTGTAGAGGACCATCTGTTTCAGGGTGGGGGTAAAGGAAAAAGTTTGGATTTTTCCATAGGGACTTCGGGAAAAATCGAGAAAGGGGAACCCCCCGGGAGGGGAAGGGGTCAGATCGGGGCGAAACTGGGCTTAAATTAAAGGTGAGGGGCGGTAACAGGGGGGGACTTTCACCAGATTTGGCGTAGGGCAAATAGTAAGGGCTCTACAGTCCTTAGGACCTTAAATGCGTAACAAAATGGCCGCTATGCGCGGGAGGTATAGGAACGTTTGAATGATGTTAGAATAAGAGTGAAGGAGATCGACTGCGAAACCAGACCCTATAATTCGTTAAAATGGCCGCCAGGAAGGGCTAAAGTAGGTTTTACACGACACGTCCCCGTTCCCGTTCGCCCCTAAATCGGATGGAAACGACGATACTACGACTATCCGTAGCGCGCATTACCCGACCTACGACTATCCGTATACCCGACCTTGGAGCGACGTTCAAAAAATTATCGTAGGATAGAGAAGGAACTCGTTTATGGGGAGGGGTACTGTCATATTTCAGGTTCCTCGATCGGAGGAGACAGGAAAAATGTGAAAAGTTTTGGGAAAGGAGTGGTGGTATTTGAGGAGGTGTCTCGGGCCGAATATGAGTGGACCAATTGTTCGGTGTGAATGAGATGAGAGATCGTCTCTTAAATTTTTGTCTATGACTTGATTGAATAAGTTTTAAAAGGGTAGGGAACCTGTATATATCATAGTAAATTGAAGATCATTTGATTATGTCATCTCTCCTAGGTTAGTGATTGGAGCGTATTTGTTCTGAAAATCTGTTGTCCGATCATTTCCAATTCACGTGTTTTCGTCTCACGCAATGAAATTCCTATCGACTGGGTTCACCGTTGCAACGATAAAGAGTGCACTTTTTTCTGTCCTTCCAGATTAGTATAAATATGTACCAGAGTTTTAATGAACTCAATCTCTCTTCTTCACTCATTGAGGTACGTACCACTTTATTATTGTAATTAGAATCATAGTTCCTTACTTATATTGGTGTGATTTTCTTGACTGCGTATTTTAAACAACTGGTAGTAGCAGATCTTGAGGTTCAGTCGAAAAATTTTCAAGTTTTGTCAGGCCATTAATTCGATTTATTTATAAATCCAACACTCCCCCGCAGCTTTAGAAGTATGAACTACGTAAAAGGGTTGTCTGAACAGCTCAAAAAAACCATTTCTAAAAAAATAAATTGCAAAATAGCTTACAGAAATAAAAAAACCCTAAATAGTCTTATATACTCTAAAACAAAATCAAAAATACCTTTAATGAATAAAAGTAACATAATATATTCCGTAGAATGCAAGGACTGTAAAACCAAGTACATAGGACAAACAGAGCAATATTTATCCAACCGTCTCTCACAACATAGATCCGATATAAATCACAATAACAATAGATGTGCATTAGCCCAACATTCCTTATCCAAGAACCACACATTTGACTTCGAAAATACTGAAATTAAAGATACTGAAACAAATTTAGGAAAGAGAAAAATAAAAGAAATGGCCTACATAGCAAAAACCTCAAACACTTGCAATCTAAAGACCGACACTGCCAAACTCAGTCAGCTATATACAAATTTAATATTGAATTCCACCAGCAACCTTCAACAAAATAGTATTCAAAACACCACACATCAATCATAAACACATCCATTCCAACAAGTCACCTCCACCAAGACAAGAAAACACTTCACAAATCTTAAACAACAACAACGCCAGAAACAAATCATCAACGTAAACAAGTCCTGTATATAGATATTTTTATATGGATTCATCAGTTCAGAGTAATAGAAAGTCACGGTATCATAGTTTAGTAAAAGTTCATAGTAATAGTAATAGTAGTTTATAGTAATAGAATTGTAAAATTATAAAATGTGTTAACACAAACAACACCCTATCTAAGGTATGTGCCCAACTTCATTATCTACTTTTAATAACTTAGTTCTCTTTAGTTACCTATACACTAATGTTTTCCAAAAAAATTTTTGTTGATGTAGCCCTGAGGAGGATTTATAAATAAATCGAATTAATGGCCTGACAAAACTTGAAAATTTTTCGACTGAACCTCAAGATCTGCTACTACCAGTTCCTTACTTATATAATAATAATCATCATGCGAATCATAGTGACGAATATTCGAAGAAAATTAAACTATTGAACAAAGTGAAAAATTTTCAAACACGTTAAATTGAACTCAAATTAACATTAAATCTCGCTGATGATGTTTTTCTTTATTTCCAGCTACATACAGATAATTTTATCCAGTTAATAATCATACAATGGAATTGGAATATGACTCAAAATATGTTTGTCTTAAGGGGTCTTTTGTTCTTATAAGTAGTGAAAAATATTGCTATGATTGCGCTAAACGCTTATTTCCCTTTGAACGGAGAATTAATTTGAGTCAATGGTTTCATACCACTCTCAGCATTAATTCCTACAAATGGGCTAGTAAACGTTTAGATAAATGCTTTTCTTGCGAACGGGATCTATACGATACGAACCACATAAATGGTTGCTCCGAATGCAGTGATCGTGTAGATCTCGAAGTATGTGAAGCACTGCACAACGGTTATATTGTTAACTCTGAGGAACAAATACCCTGTCCAGATGAACAATTTTCATCATATAACAATGACATTGATGAAATTTAAGGACGATATGTTATCTGTAGAGAGTGGAAAAGTTTTTCATTTCACCACAGACAGTGATGAAAAGGCTGATGTAAGTTTGATCCTATCAAATTGTTGTAACCAAACTATCCTATTTAATAATCGTCAGATGTGTGTGTACTGATTTCCTATTTTGAATGTACGGGTCTACATAAATATGATTATTTCAAAACACAGTCAATCGAACTGTTAATCATTAGAGTTTACTTACATACAGAGAAGTATAATTTAAATTGAAATAACTTCTTTTTTTTGTTTGTAGATGGCATCACTTGCTAGAAAAATGAACTCTGCAGGAGTTCCTGTGTCTTTCATCCAAATCAAAAGTTTGGATGTTGGGCACGCGTATCCAATCACCCGATTCGAAATGCGAGACCGTGGGTTCGGCGTACATATTGAGGCCGAGATAGAGCTAAACAGAGGGCGGAAAGTTGTCCTTCCGAAACGATATACAAGGATCGACAACTGATTTAAAACTATCTGTTCACCATCATTTGTACGCTTACCATCTATTTTCTTTCCTTTTCAAAAGAATTCCAACTTCTGTTAAAGGATCAATATGGCTCAACGATTGAAGGATTTGATGACCTGCCCTCAGTGTTGGAGGCTCAGATGCGAGGTCGGGAGACAATCCTGCCAGCTGCATGTGGAGATCTACTCAGTGCCGATTATAAAACCCTCGAGTTCCGCCAGTGGATTCCGTTCATGACCAGGCCTGTTATTGCCAAAATCATCGCGGACTATGACGTGTCTCGGAATCCAGGAATGGGAAACAATGAGGTCATTGCACACACTTGGACTCAGCTCTTTAACACATGGAACAGTGTTCCTGGTGAGACTTATGATCAAACGATCGCAGCCCGTCAAAAGGTTTTAAACATCCTTCGTCTCAGACCACCAACTGCCGAGACTCTGATCCAGAAAGCCGCCACGACAAGGTACTGTTTTCCAAGTTATCATTATACTCAATTCTATTCAAGTGTTTGTGAGCGTTGTCAAGAGTCGATAAGCGTTTATCATTTGTTTACGGACATATGATTACTCAATCGATCGTCCATTATTATCGGTTGTTATAAAATCACTCGTAGAAATTATTCCGCTCATTCGCGTACTGTATTTCGTAATTGAAAGATGTCTTCTTTCCAATGTGGAGCCCCCCTAGTGCAATCAGTGAAAATGACGGAGACAGTGGATGTATCCAGTCAGTAGTGAAATAAGTATCGTACGGCAACATACCGTACGGCAACACTTGAGGGAGGGGGATTTTAATGAGCGATTGGTAGCTACGGAGGGGTTATATTAGATAATTAATGGTTAATTAATAGTAATTAGTGGCCCTTGAGGACGTACCTACCGAACGTATTTAGCGATTTCGGACCCCCGGCCGCCGCGCCCCCCGCTAACGTCCTCGTCACAAATGAAAGCGCTCAATTAACTTTATCTATAAAAAGCTTTGTTTCCTGTAAATGATTGCCAGTCATCTGTTTTATTCAGGTACGAAACAATCATTTCTACTAATATTATTAGTAATAATCATGTCTTCTATCGTAATTGACCTAACATTTCAATATAACAAAATAATCAAGGAGCTAACAATAATTGCGCTTGATGGGCCCAATCGTTTAACAACTTATCATTATGTTTTCAAACCACCGACAAATTTTAACGTCAATGATTCAATGTTAAGTCAAATGAGATTTTGTCAGAAACATATTCACGGACTGTCGTGGGATACTGGAGCAACGTTGTATGAAAAAATTCCTGAAATACTCAATTTAACCACAGACAACGTTAAATTTATATTTTCAAAGGGACAAGAAAAGAGTAAAATTTTATCAGATCTACTCCGTTCAAAAAAACCGGTCTATGATCTAGGTTTGTTTGGGTGCCCCAGCTCCTCAAAATTATTGTCTACGGTTAATGAATCAAAACCGTGCTGGGCGCACATGGATGTTGATAGATCCTACATAAATTCGTGTTCCTTGATTAAATTAAAAGCGTTATCAAAATGGGTTAATGAAAATGAATTAAAGGTGAATTTATTCGACACCACTCCTCGTCTCGCAACATTCAATAATATTAAATCATTCGAAAACCCACTATTACTCGCCAAAAGAGGGTTTGTAAGAAATAGTTTTAAAAAAAGCTCGATACGATGCATATTTTGTGAGAAAACGTTTGATAATTACATTAACAACGTTACTCACGATTGTATGGGATGGTATGGACCTCTTGTCCCAACATATAAGGATGTTATAGATGACTGGCCTTTAAATAAAGAAACATAAAATCGTTAAATTCATTTACAGTTATGGCATCGATTAAAGAAGCTCTCGCTCGCGAATTACGCCGACGTTAAGACTATGGTTTTGAAGGTTACATTTTTGTTCTAATTTGTTTAATAATGAACGTATAAATATATATAAACCGAGAAAAACTTCAATAATTCATTATTTCATTCTCACACCGACGTTACTCACTGTCTTGCCGCCAATTGTAAGTACCTACTTCATTCAAAACTCTATTCAATTAAACCCAGACAAACTGTTACTAAAATGTTAACTTTAAAAAATAACGTTATTTCATGTTTAAAATATAGAAATACTCGAGGGGAAATAATATTATTTTAGGCAATCACTTTTATTTCCGCGAATCGACCAGCCGTATATATTTTGCCCTTTTCTCCCTTATTTTTAACAATTCAAAGTATAATTGAAATACTTACCCACGAAAGCGAAATATACGAATTGGAGATTCCGCTCGAACTTAAAAATTGTCTTCTTTCAGCTTGGCAAAAATATAAAATTAAAAATCAATGTTCTTTCATTTACTCGCTTGCATTGCATAATAACATTGACATACAATTTCATTTTCTCTATCAGATATTTAATTATAAAGTATTAATGCATTACGATTGTTGCGTAAATAGCGATGAAAGAGATTCATTACCATCAATTTTTTACCATTTAAAGAGCGGATCTAATACAAATCAAATGGCAGTAATCGCCTAGATTAAAGAGTTTCTGCTAAATATTTTCCCAACTTTTGTTTTACAATTAAAAATAAAACGACGCGAAAATGTACCGTCAAAAAAACGTGCGCAAAATGTATGGCAAAAACGTCTTCTGTAATTATGCGACAAAATCCTGGTAAATTTTATATAAAGTGTAATAAATTTGTTATAAAACAGTTCATACCACTCAATGGCGTCAAGCAGTGTTTAACAAAAGAAACTGGTGTTCATTATGTATTCTCACATCATATTATGATATTAATAACACCTATAAGGTAACTAAGAACGATAAAAAATAATTTACGTAAATAAGAAGCCTCGACGTTCGTTTCTTTAATTTAACCTTTTTGTTATAGCTAAATATGGCATCCCATTCATCCAACAAAGATACAACATCAATGGGACTCACATAATAATGTTGTTCTTCAAAAAATGAACAAAACGGCTAAAAATTATGTTTTAATAAAAAATTTGGTCGGAGACAAATGCTATCCCATCAAGAGTTTTACGAAAACAAAAAGAAAATTTTACCGCCATCTGCATCGATGCCGAGATCAAAAGCGATGAATCAGCCATTTTTACTGTCACACTACCTCAAAGATATAACGAAATAGTGACGGAAAAATGATTGAAGGACTCAAGATATCAAGGTAAAATTCTCTCTCTTCTTAAATCACTATGTTAGAATATACGTCTTTTAAATAATCCTTCGCTCGTTTTTATTTCAATGTACGAAAGTTTACGTTAGAAAAGTATATTAACTCTTTCTAATTGTTGTATTTGATGAAAGCTACCTCTAACCCATTTAATTGAACTTTGAATTGCCTGTTTGATTGGAAAGTCACGAAATGTTAATCATTTTCTCAGTGGCGGAATTGAAACATGGTTTCCATTATGCGTGTTTATCCGTTTTGACCCTGTAGACGTCTATAATTCGCTTAACTGATCCGAAGAAAAGAAACGAAACTTTATGTTATTAAAAGGCCCCACCATTTCGTCGATTGTCTGATTAAAGTCGATTTCGCTATAATCGTTCTCAATATCCGATATTTCTGGTGGAGCTAACAATCTATCATTGCGAGTTGTCAACAGTTGGGAAACTAAATCGTGCAAACGGGAAAGTATGGTACTGTCCACAGGCGGACACATTTTATTTTTAAAATTTCAAAAATGTCTACGTTTGAAGCTGTAATTTTGCGTTGAAAAATTCAAAAAATTCGGTTTATATTGTTTTCGTTGAAAAAATAGATTTTGTCTCCATTAATTGGACATAAACCGTGCTGGGCGAAAACGATCCTTTTAAATATTGTTAGGGGCCCCATGAAAAACGGTATGGCTCATTCCTGAAAGTATATACAGCTAAATCAATTAACCCAATCTTCCATTCACCATTGCTTACATCTAAATGCGGCCAAAGATCCGCTGAAAGAATAGAACTATTACCGGATAAACAAAACATGATGTTACTCTAGTGAAAAACAATTTAAAACTGATGCGATTGTAACAAAAACATTAAACATAAATGACCGCAAATGATTTCATCTCCACGTTGAAACGTGTTGATAGAGTTAAAAAATACTCGGGTGCCTGATTTTGTTTTTTCAGCAGTCGTTAATTCCGTCGGCGTAAATTCCGCAGACGTTAAGACTATGGTTTTGAAGGTTATATTTTTGTTTTAATTTGTTTAATAATGAACGTATAAATATATATAAACCGAGAAAAACTTCAATAATTCATTATTTCATTCTCACACCGACGTTACTCACTGTCTTGCCGCCAATTGTAAGTACCTACTTCATTCAAAACTCTATTCAATTAAACCCAGACAAACTGTTACTAAAATGTTAACTTTAAAAAATAACGTTATTTCATGTTTCTATAGAAATACTCGAGGGGAAATAATATTATTTTCGAGCAATCACTTTTTATTTCCGCGAATCGACCAGCCGCTTTTGCCCTTTTCTCTCTTATTTTTAACAATTCAAAGTATAATTGAAATACTTACCCACGAAAGCGAAATATACGAATTGGAGATTCCGCTCGAACTTAAAAATTGTCTTCTTTCAGCTTGGCAAAAATATAAAATTAAAAATCAATGTTCTTTCATTTACTCGCTTGCATTGCATAATAACATTGACATACAATTTCCCTCTCTATCAGAATTTAATTATAAAGTATTACTGCATTACGATTGTTGCGTAAATAGCGATGAAAGAGATTCATTACCTCATTTTCTTTACAACGGATCAAATCAGTTCAGAGATATGTTGGTACGTTTGTCAATATTTTATTTAACTATCAAACTCCTACCTAAGTTTATAATATTTTCCCAACTTTATTTTACAATTAAAAATAAAACGACGCGAAAATGCGTCAAAAAAACGTGCGCAAAATGTATGGCAAAAACGTCTTCTGTAATTATGCGACAAAATCCTGGTAAATTTTATATAAAGTGTAATAAATCGTATAAAACAGTTCATACCACTCAATGGCGTCAAGCAGTGTTTAACAAAAGAAACTGGTGTTCATTATGTATTCTCACATCATATTTGACACCTATAAGGTAACTAAGAACGATAAAAAATAATTTACGTAAATTTCAACGTTCGTTTCTTTAATTTAACCTTTTTGTTATAGCTAAATATGGCATCCCATTCATCCAACAACACTACAACATCAATGGGCACGTTTTCTCAAAAAATGAACTCAAAAACGGCTAAAAATTATGTTTTAATAAAAAATTTGGTCGCAGACAAATGCTATCCCATCAAGAGTTTTACGAAAACAAAAAGTAAATTTTCCGCCATCTGCATCGATCAAAAGCGATGAATCAGCCATTTTTACTGTCACACTACCTCAAAGATATAACGAAATAGTGACGGACGAAATGATTGAAGGATATCAAGGTAAAATTCTCTCTCTTCTTAAATCACTATGTTAGAATATACGTCTTTTAAATAATCCTTCGCTCGTTTTTATTTCAATGTACGAAAGTTTACGTTAGAGTATATTAACTCTTTCTAATTGTTGTATTTGATGAAAGCTACCTCTAACCCATTTAATTGAACTTTGAATTGCCTGTTTGATTGGAAAGTCACGAAATGTTTTCATTTTCTCAGTGGCGGAATTGAAAATGGTTTCCATTATGCGTGTTTATCCGTTTTGACCCTGTAGACGTCTATTTCGTAACTGATCCGAAGAAAAGAAACGAAACTTTTATTATTAAGCCCCCACCATTTCGTCGATTGTCTGATTAAAGTCGTCGCTATAATCGTTCTGCTGCTTCTGGAACAGGGTCAGAAAGTCACCAGAAATGGCGAAATTAAAAAATATGAGAGGCTGAGACGGGGATTGAACTGTGGACGTTCGGAATGCGAAACCGACGCCTTAGCTCGCTTAGCTATCTCAACCAGATGGTAAAAATGTCGATAAAACTGATTGATACATCACCGTATTTTTTCGCGCCCGAGCGTGGGGCGTATAATAATCTAATTAAAAACGAAATAGCATGGGACGATGAAACGTGTTTTGAAATGATTAGTGTGATTTTTCCTATTAGTTTTTTACATGTTTGTTTCATTTTTCTTTCTGCATATTGGTTGTAAGATATGCAGTTACGAAATGAGTGCAACGTCCATCTTATCGAATTCACAAAATGTGGCGTGATCATTCGCTCATGAAACGCATCAAGGTAGGGATGTTTGTATCTATAAAAGGAATAGCGCGTCTAAGATAAGTTTCACTGGTCATAAAGCTAGCACCGCTCAACTACGTAAGCTCAAGCCTACCTTCTCAACCTACATACCTACCAGCTACCTACCCTAAACTCAAGGTAAGCCTTTATTTAATTATTATGGCAGTAGTAAACTTTGATAAATTGTATATCTGCATAAAATCAAATTTTCTAAAAATTAATAACTTGATTTATTGTAAATCATGTAGTGAGGAATTCCACTTCTCTCAACGTCTTGGCAGAACATATGTCAAACATGAATTGCTTCCAAGATTTTCAGAGGACTTGGAGCTCACATTAAAAACATGTGATGAGTGTAGCAATGATGTTTTTGTATGTCAATTTGCTTCACGATGTGATTCATGTATGCATGAATTGTTAGATCAAGCGAATGAAGCAGAAAAAAAGAGTTATGCAATAGAAGGTGACGATGAAATATTTAAATTAGACCCATTGCATTACAGTTGAATGTATAAGCATTGAATATATTAAATGTACATTTCTGTAGTATTTATATATACATGTACATTAAGATAAAGGATAAATCATTCGCTTGATCTAACAATTCATGCATACATGAATCACATCGTGAAGCAAATTGACATACAAAAACATCATTGCTACGCTCATCACATGTTCAACATGAAAATTAAAAAACAGGTATAATTCCAACAAGGAAATCCCATTGTTGGGTATGTGAAACATCGCACAAGCTGTTTTTCCTAGAGCTAAGTTCCAATAATAATATGTGTTTATTGCAGAATAGTCATGGAGTCAATAATTGCCCGCTTGAACCATGCTGGAGATCGCAAGTTTGAGACTATTTCGGTGGGGAAACTCCCCATTAACGAGGAGTTCAGTATTTCTTCTATGAGGATAATTAAAGGAAAATACGGAAACAGTATTGTCGCCGAAATAAAATCATTGGCGACCGGCTCCTCAATCAACGTATGGATGCCCAAAAGATACGGGGACATATTAAAAGAATGTGTCTCGAATTACAAAGGTAAGCCAACTGTTTTTGATTAATCCTTAGATACGAGTAACAGTCTCATCCAATGCACAAAACTAAAATCCTTGAATTTCTCACCATCCAATGTTGATCTGTTTAAGCATGTATTGGATAAATATGAGGAAGCTATGTGCCACATCCAACTTGTTTATTTTTTATTTTTTAGCGGGATCGTACGTCATGACGTTCAAGGGGAAAAATCCGTCTGACGAGTCTTTCATCCTCTTATTTAGAATGCGTGATGATGATGATGATGATGATGATGATGATGGTGATAATATTGCTGCCGATGAAGATACAAGTTATTATGAACAGCAGCCGTCCACATCAACAGCGAGTAAAAGAAAACAATATTCTAGTTCTATGAACAAGAGACAAAAGAAAAAAAACTAGCATGCTCTTTGTGCAATAGGTTGTTCAGTTGTAGATTAGAATATTTAAATCATACTTGCATAAGTTCTACACTCAATTCAAAGCTCTTATACGCTCATGATGGTTCTCAACAACTATCAGTCATGAGTGATTCAACATCAGATTCAAAATTAGAATATGGTAAAAATAAATTGAGTATGGTATACAACATTACTCATCTTATAGTGACAAAAAAGCGACAATAGTTGAGAGGTTTAATAGAACTTTGAAATCTCTGATGTATCGATCTTTTACGGAACTCGGTAGTTACAATTGGGTGAGGATACTACCCACTCTTGTACACGAATACAATCATAGAAAACATCGCGTCATTGGAATGAAACCGAGTGAGGTTAATCCACACAATGAAGGTGAGGTTCTCATAAATATTCTAAAAAATCGTCAACAATATGCTGTCAAGGATAAGAAATACCGCTATACAGTGGGTGATAAAGTAAGGATCAGTAAATATAAAAAAATATTTGACAAGGGGTACCTTCCAAATTGGAGCAATGAAGTCTTTACTATACACTCTATCGAACCTACTGTTCCCGTAACATACACTTTGAAAGATTACCGTAACAACATTTTAAATGGAAAATTTTATGAATATGAAATACGAAAAACTGAGGTCGGTGATGTATACCTTGTAGAAAAGGTATTAAAGAAGAAAGGAGATGAAGTATTGGTAAAATGGTTAGGTTTCGATGGCACGCACAATAGCTGGATCGATAAAAAAGAACTCATTTAACGAGAGTATATATGATGGAGTTGACACCAACACATCTTCAGTATGAGCATGGGAAAGAAGCAGAAAGGACGTGGACTTATAAACCGTGCAATTGACGCGCTACCAATAGAGCTTCACCTGCCATCATACCAATTTTGTGGTCCGGGTACACGGTTTAAAGAACGTCACGATTTGGGGCAACGCGGAATTTCAGCTCTTGACAACTTGTGCTATTTTCACGATCGTACTTATCACACTACAAAAGACGAGGATCAACGATACAAGGCTGACAAAAAATTGGAGTGGGGAGCTTCGGATTTAGTCAAGGACAAGAGCCTTCCTTTTTCTGAACGAGCTGCAGCTTGGTTGACAACGAACGCTATGAAATTAAAAACAATGGGAAAATCCTCCAAAGGGTCAGGACTGAAAAGCAAAAAATCTCCACGAAAAAAGAGTAAGAAAGGAGGCAAGCGCAGTAATAAACAGCGTCGAAAACCAACTATTAGAGGTGGCTTTCTACCCGCTTTGTTAGCCGCACTCCCTTTCTTATCAGCTGTTGGTAGCTTAGTTG